>JAZGLO010006661.1:0-260000 GCA_036873155.1 Biomphalaria sudanica
ATAGTATGTACTATTTAAAAAAAGTACATTTTTTTCATTTTATGGTCCGGCTATGCCTTTGGACGACCCTTTCTTCGTGCTCCCTACACTGTACCTTGAAGAATGACTGTCTTACAATATGACCCAACCAGCTCAGCATTCGTCTCCACAGTATTGAGGAGTTCTTCTTTCTTGCCAGCTAGTGGGTTGACATGTTAAGGTACAACTTTTTGAGACCAAAAAAAGCCTGTATTAGTCTCCCTTGTCTTGGACTCTTGCTTGCATGTCATCATGAAATTGGCGCACTATGTTTTTAATTGAACTAAGCAATGAGCTAGAACCAGTGTTCAAAATACTTTTTCATACATCTATTAACCAGGGTATAGTACCAAAGGACTGGAAAGAAGCTAATGTCACCCCCCTATTTAAAAAAGGAGAAAAATCTGATCCAGGAAACTACAGACCAGTATCACTTACCAGCATCACATGTAAAGTCCTATAACACATAATAAGTAGCAACATCATAAACCACTTAGACAAACATAATGTCCTCACCCCATACCAACATGGCTTTAGAAAATATAGATCATGTGAAACACAACTAATAGGACTAATAGATGATTTTTCAAAAGGTTTAGATAACAGTGAACAAATAGATGCTATCGTACTACATTTTTCCAAAGCTTTTGACAAAGTTCACCACCATAGTTTGCTTAAAAATTTTTAGTATTTTGGCATTGATGGTCCATTGCATCAGTGGATTAAAGATTTTTTGGTAGGGAAATAACAAACTGTAATAATAAATGGCTCTAAATCAACACCGATAACAGTAAACTCAGGTGTACCTCAAGGAACATTCTTAGTTCCACTACTATTTTTTATTTACATAAACGATTTACCAAATTGCATTACTTCAGGAACTAAAGTCAGATTATTTGCAGACGATTGCATAATAGAACAATAAAAACAACACAAGACACAGATATTTTACAAAGAGAATTAGATGAATTACAGAAATGGGAATCAAATTGGAGCATGTCTTTCCATCAAAAAAAAATGTCAGTTATTAATAGTAACAAAAAAACAAAAAACAAATTAATTCCACTTATCTTATTCAAGGTAAACCAATAATACAGACTAAAAACGCAAAATATCTAGGTATTATAATAAATGAAAAACTGTCATGGAATCAACATATTGATGAAACTATTAAAAAAACAAACAAAGCATTAGGATTTATTTTAAAAAAATTCTATAAATCAAATAAGAACATAAAACTTAAATGTTATTTAACCTTGGTTAGGCTAATAATAGGGACCACTCAACTCAAGAAAACATTAAAAAACTGGAACTGACACAAAAAAGAGCAGTGAGATTCATAACAAACGAATATTCACATTTGACTAGAGTAACACCTATAGTAAATTCACTAAATTTAGAAAGCCTTCAGGACAGAAGACTCAAAATTAAGTAGCAATAATACACAAAAGAATGAACCATAATCTTCAAAAACAAAAACAAAGTTTAATAAAATACTCACAAAGACACAAATATAAAGGCACATTATTCGTCCCATATGCTAGAACAAATTTGTTCTAATGTTCCTTCTTCCCTAGTGCCATTAGAGCATGGAATGGGTTGCCTGAGCTAGCCAGAAAAAACAGTGACTTGGCAAAATGTAAGTCATTGGTTAATATGCATGACTAAATGCATGACGCGTAGGGCGTAATCATCTTCTTTTTTAAAGTAAGGTCTGTACTGTATAAGATAAGATTGATCTGTGCAGCCAAATTTGGACATGATTTGCTAAAGGCCCTCTGGAGTGATATAAATACTTTGTTTATTAATAATCTTGTTATAACATTCAATTGTTTATTAAGCTCTGTTAATTGAACAAAACTATCACGAATCTAGAAGGAGGCTTACTTCTTGAGAGTCAATACATCTTCAGAAATTATCATAGCAGTCTGCCAACTGCAGGGAAATGTAGAGAGCAAAATTCAAATCTCTATATTGCATTCAAAGATTTGACAAGTTTTTTTACCAGTCAGGCCTATATCATCTACAATAATGTTTAAATTCTGTTCAACTTTCTTTTCTAGTTTTTTTCACCATCAAAGAAATGGACAGCTGAATACGAGATAAAATCTTTGAATATGACTACAATAACTCTCAATCTAACACTAAAAGATATTCAATGCCGAGATTCAGGCCCGTATCAGTGCATAACGGCAGTTGTAAACGAGACTGAGTTACGTAGGTCTAAATATATGGAAGTGACAACTTCAGGTAAAATGAATTTAAATGTCCTTACTTCATATCAACATGGTTTTAGGAAATTTACATAAAGTGAAACTTAAATAATAGGACTGATGGATGTTTTTTTTTCAAAAGGCTTACATAATATTGCGTAAATGCAGATACTATTTTATTAGATTTTTCAAAGGCATTTGACAGAAGACAGAATTTGATGTAAATTAAAGGTATTGAGTAATTATATCAGAGAAGGATGGCCAAAGTTTAAAAAATCAAGTGCTTGAAGCAGTAAAGGTTTACTGGTCATTAAAAGACAGTATAAGATAAGATAAGATAATTTGTATTGATCCAATCTAAAGGAAATTCAGTTTGACTCTAATTGACAACCTCAGCGTAACTACTGTGCAAAAACAATATTGATGAAAAATTCGAACAACATTCACACACGAAACACATACACATTCACAACCAGCGCTTTATGAATTTGACTTCTATGTACTTTTCGATGACAGCTGATCTTATAACACTCTGAAGAAAGTGGGATTAAGGAGTTTTTAAATCTTTCTGTTGTAGTCCTAATGGAAAGGAGACGACCTCTTCGTTCAGATCTGATGTAACAGTGGTTTAATGGGTGCAGGTCGACTTTAAGAACTGTGAGTGTTTTGGAAAGGCAGCTTTACTTGGAAAATCTCTTCAAGAGATGGTAGCTGTACTTGAGTGATATAAGATGCTTTTTTAATTAGTCTTTGTGCCAGTGAAGTATTACCATACCAGCAGGTGATGGCAAAGTTAATAAGACTGCTGATGGTTGCAGTGTAGAAAGGTTTGATTATTGTTTTGTCTATGTTAAATTTTCTTCGCTTTCTGAGAAAGAGTAGTCGCTAGTGAATTTTCGTGTATAGATTTTGACAGTGTTTACTATATTTTAGTTTGTTGTTGATAGTTGTGCCTAGATATTTATATTCTTGTACTTGTTCTATGGTTTGGTTGTTTATCTGAATTTCTGCAACATGATCTTTGTTTTTACTAAAATCAATAATCATTTCTATAGTTTTCGAAACATTTAAAATTAGAAAGTTATCTATATGTGAGCTGGCGCTCCTAGATCTAATTTTTTTATCTATTTATATCTGTATTTTAATTTGTGTAAACTATCTAGGCTAGTGCTGAGTGCATGCGTGTCTCCCGCCAGCTCTTTAACGTTAGAGTTAGTTTAGGTAAGTCATGACCTGGCTCTATAAATAGAATGGATGCTGCCGTTTCTTGTCCCTTTTTCCGGTGTTGACCGCTGGTCAGTGCTTGATTAGCTGGTCTGTCTGTGTGACCAAGCAGTGGGTTAGAAAGTTATTTTTAGTGTTGTTCCTGTGTGGACGTTCTCTGTGTGGACTACCTAACTGCCATTATTTCTGCTGCCTTACTGTCTGCAGTAGTACTGCCTAACTGCTTTTACTGCTGACATAGCTGCCGTAGTAATTATTGCTGCTGCTAGTAGCTTACTGTTGTAGTTTTGCCGAATAGCTGCTTTATTTGTTAGGTTCAGTTAAGTAGGGTTGATCAATCGTTTAGTAGCGTGTATATTTAGTTTCTGTAAAGTTTATTGTCACTTTCGAATTCACCTATATTTTTATTGCTTTGTAAGTAAGTTGTAAATAAAGTGTATATAAGTTTGTTTTATAATTTTAGATGGTTGTTTTACTTTTAGTTAGCTAGTTTATTTCAGTACCAGTTTAATTGTGCTGTCTGGTTGCTTAGGCTACTCTAGCCCCTTGGTCGCAGACCAAGGTGCACAGATTGGGCCCACCCAGTAGAACTACCACCTGCCTACTGAAAAAAAAATGAATAAATGTTGAGTAGCAGATAACAAGAAGGACCTCACTCAGTAGCGCCACCCTGACCTGCTCACATATAGACCATTGGTAAAAGGTATTAATTGTTGGATGGTACATATTTTCGTCACCTGCAATAAGGCCAATGATTGCTGTGTCGTCAGCAAATTTTATGATGGGAGTGTCAGCTGATAAGCTCTGAATGTCATTTGTGTATATGGCGCTCCAATGCTAAGTTCTCTCCTGCATGACACATGCCCGTTCACTTTTACATATTGTGGGTGCTTGATAAGAAAGTTTAGAATCCAAGCTTGTATGTTTTTGCTTACGTTCGATTCAGATAGTTTTTGTATAAAACGATGTGGTTGGATGGTGTTGAATGCGGATGTAAAATCTACGCGTAATACTCTGGTGTAGTGCCTCTGAGTATCAAGATGATGGTATAGACAATTCAGCATAAATAGTATTGCATCTTCTGTACTTCTTGGCGGTTTGGTGGTCGAGAGGCTAAGTACGCTTAAACTTGGCTTAACTTGGCTACCTAGAAGGGGGCTCGAGGTTCGACACCCGACTCGGGCAGAGTTGTGTTTACTGAGCGCCTTAGTGCAGCACGGAAAACCAACTCCTAGATACCCCCTACCCCCCACTGGTCCACAAAAGAGATTGGACCAAAGCGCTCTGAGCATGCTCTAAGCTTTATAAAAGCTATAAATATGCATTCACAAAGAGAACGGTATATTGTTTTATTGTCACAGAATTATAATCCCTTCAGGTATGAGAAAAAAAATTATCGACAACTTGCACACGGGTCATTTTAGTCTTGAAAAAAACAGATCAAAAGCAATACAGAGTGTGTTGTGATCAGAATTGTACATAGATATTATTTATGCTATACCCTCAAATAAAGCGAATTGAGAACAAAACAGCGGAATATGTTATTAGGGCACTGAAAGCTATTTTTACCAGACATCGCATACCAGAAGAGACAGGGAGTGACAATATGCCATTTAAAGTTGCACGTACAAACGATTTGCAACTGATGGGGTTTCAAGACAAATACCCTCAATCAAATGGGCAAAGTGGGGTATATGTTGGCATCGTAAAGCAGATATTCAACAAAACATACTGGCATTATTTCTTCCCCAAAAGCATTCAATAAGTTGTCCACTGCAAAATACTTGAAAACACATGCAATAACAGAGGCGAACTCTGCAGCTACGGTGTTATCTTAATAAGTCACACCAGATTCTGCCCCGTCTCTAGAAGAAACTAAAACCAGTGACTCACCTGGGAGCATTCAATGTTTTCCGATATATATATATATATAAATATATAAATATAAGTGTGTGTGTGTTCTAGTGTTATATTAGCTACATACATTTGAAATTAATTAGTTTAAAATAAGGAAGAACAAATATTGTGTGTGCATAACTTGTCACATGCTTAAAAAACAAATATTTAATAGACAGTGGTTCGAATTTTTCATTATATCACACTTAGCGGCTCTATGTGTATTGAGTCGAACCAATGACCATTGAGAATTTTGACCAACGGAAAGTGTATCTTCAATAAGCTAGGATTAAGAGACCCCCACTGTCAGTTGGTCCCCTTTAGCTACACAGTAATGTAATGTGGGAGACAAAACAAAACTTTTGAAATAAGTCGTGACATTTTAAAATGAAGCAATCTATGTATGACAATAATCGTATCTCATTGGGTCAGCGTATCTGTGTTCAACATTTTTAAATGGATATATAATGTAAACAGATCTCTATTTTTTCAACATCAGGATAAGCTTAGGCATAGGCAAAACAGGCAGCCGCTTAAGCCATCCAATTATAAAAGTCCGGCCCTATCATGAACATATAAATAAATATATTCATCAATAATATAAAGCAGAAAGTGAGGAGTATGTATGTGTGTATGTCTCAAATAAAAATTAAAACCGTTTGACCAATCTTAATAAAACTTGGTATAAATGTTCCATAGGTCATTGCAGAGACCGTTGTGTATTTTTAATGTCCTACCAAAACCGGCGGACTTTAAAATAAAGAAAACACCTAAAAAATATGTCTCTATTAAAGAGTGAAACGTTGAGATAACTCGAATAAACCCGGCCCCGAGGTCGTGAGTCATATACGGCTAGTTTAAAAATATTTGTAATATATCAAATTACATAATACTTATGGCCGTCAAAGCACCAGAAAGGAGGAAATTTATAATCTGCTCCGACTCCAAATCTGCATTGCAAGCTTTGGGGCGGATGAAGACTGACATTCCATTGGTACATAAGAGCCTGAAGCTGTTGGACCAAATAACAGCCGACCGTAGGGATGTCACCTTCATCTGGGTCCCCTCCCATGTTGGCATACCTTCATCTGGGTCCCCTCCCATGTTGGCATTGAGGGAAACGAAGCCGCAGACAGGGAAGCAAAGAGAGCCCTAAATCATGCGGTGTCAGGAACCCAAATTTCCTGCTCGGACCTGAGACAAAGTATTGCCTCTGCCACATACCAAGAGTGGCAGGACCGATGGGAGGCTGAGACTCACAATAAACTCAGGCAGATTGTGGCGGATGTCAGGTGGCGGTCCACATCTAAGGGTCTGACAAGGCGTGGTAGCACGACCATGTCCAGACTTAGGATTGGCCACACCTACATCACGCACTCTTTTGTGCTGAAGAAAGAAGAACCCCCACTTTGTGAGTATTGTCATTCTCGCCTCACCGTGGAACATATCCTCATTTACTGCCCCAGATACCAGGATGTCAGGGGAAAATATTTTAGAGCCACTAATTTAAAAACACTATTCAATAATGTCGACCCTGGGAAGGTACTGGGCTTTATCCGGGAAGTGGGGTTGTCTACGAAGATCTGATTTATGAATTCTGTAGACATGTACTATTTACATTAGATTTTTACCAGATTATTAAATTTTTACTACCTCTACTATTTTAACTGTGAATAGACCTTGATTTGAATGATTTGACTGTATTGAATTTGGCCTTTGTTGTGTGGAGGGAGAGTGGCCCTTGAGGGACTGCAGGCTAGTTTAAAAATATTTGTAATATATCAACTTACATAATACTTATTGTTACAGCTCCGATAATTATTGACCTGAATTTTGAACCGAATAATGAAACTGACAAGCGCTCAGCTAAAATTAAACTCGGACTAAATGTTACATTGACCTGCAATATTACAGTGAGTAACATTTTGATACGGTGGCGATGAGATATGGAAAAAATTTTGATTGCTTGTAACACTCATTTTCTGATAGCATACAACATTTTCTGATTGCATACAACATTTTCTCTAGAGTGCTCTTTTTCCATTCAAACACACACACAACATTTTCTCTAGAGTGCTCTTTCTCCACTCAAACACACACACAACATTTTCTCTAGAGTGCTCTTTCTCCACTCAAACACGCACACACACACTCGATCATTTCTTAAGTTTTGAAAGTTCAATAAATTTGAAATGTTCTTGTACTTTTTATCTTGTATCAACAGAAATCTTAATTATTTGAGATCAAAATTTTGAAGATGAAAATTAATTCCCAATACTCCTTAAAGTATAAAAGAAAACATGGTTAAAACAAAAATTATTTCTTTAAAGCAATCTTCTTTTTTAAAGCTAATGTGTAAATATGATATTTTCATGTATCTATTATTTAAACGCAAAATACCACCAACTCACTGATTTATTTATCAAGCAATCTCCTCAATAGTCATAAGGATTTACATGACACTTCGCACACAGGTTTCTTAGATATCTTAGGTTCTCGCTAAAAACAGGTTTGATTCATTTGCGTCATAAATTCCGTGATTCGCGAAAAAAACGCAAGTTCTCTTTTAAATCTTTTTTTTTAACTTTCAGTATTTCCCCAAAAGTACAAAATCAATGTGTAAAGCAATAAACAGAAAATGTAAATTACATATTTTTTTTTAATTTATTTTTATTTCTCTTACATCATAGTGTATTTTCATGTCCACTTCTCTGTAGTAAAGAAAAAATAGTATAGCATTAAAATGAGTTGTTTTTAGTAATGGGTTTTTTTTCTCAACAGAGAGCAAGAAAAGACAATGCTTTCGCATAATAGTATCGAAAGGATAAATCTAGAGTCTATTTCTATTTTTTTCTGGGACTTGACATAACAGTTTTAGTGTGTCATACCTTTTTTTTACTAACATTGCAGGATGTCTGCTGCTAATAATGTCTGGTCCGCGGATGTAGAAAAATTTGGAAATAAATTAAAAATGAGTGCTTTTCTGATGACGGTACTTGTTGAATTCAGCTAGATCTAGATCTCATTTCCAAATTATCATATTGCAAATTTTAAGTAGAAATATGAGGCATTTGTTAACAACGAAATCTCTCTTGAAATGTATGGAATAGACTCAAGTTGCTGATCATTGCTATGACGCAGTGTTGAACTCTAATGTTTTAAGCAGCCATCAATCCAAAGTACTTTCATGTTAGTAATTTTCTTATTATATTCTTACATAGTAGCGTAGTAGACAAATTTTAGTGTATTAGGCCTTTTTTAATGAAACAGAAGTCATAGGCGAAATTCCAGTTAAAGCTGAACAAATCCATTTTGAGATTTTGTTTTCAACAGAATATTCAAATACGCTAAAATGAAAACTATTTTTTTTTACAAAAAACGCTCATTATGCCCGCCTGTCATAATAGGCTCGCTAAGAGATATAGAATAGTCATAATAGAAAAAAGGTTCTATTAAATATTTAGGCTATGGCTGAAAAAAAAACTTAACTTTTATACTGCTCATTGCAGCTGTATAATTCATATAAAAATCTCTTTTTCAAAATTGATAAAATATTCTTTATTGTCCTGTCTATTTAGATATATGACAATATAGTACACTTACGAAAATAGAAAAATATTGCTTTAAAAATAACTTATTTGAAAAATGTTTTATGTATAGACTGAAGCTTTTTAAGGAAATACTGAACATAAAATACAAAGGCTTTAAAGAGCTTGTGATTTTTCGTGAATAGTGGCTGTCAGGCTGCGAATCTGTCAAAAAACCGTTCTAGGTTAGTCTAGGAGGTAAAAGGGACCTGTGCACGAAATTTGAAGAGGATCTGTACGACAGTTTAAGAGATCTCTTGATCAATGAATCTGTCAGTTGTATGTTACAAATATAGAATAGATTTAAATGGTGAATTATAAAGGCGAACAAAAGCAAGTATATATATATGTATATATCTATATAGGTATATATAATTTCCTTTATGCTACTTAAGGTTTTAAGGTTTGTCGTATTATTTTAGTAATTCTGTTTCTATATTATGAACTCTATTGTATATGTCCAGGGACCACCAGACCTAAAAATATTTTGGAAATTCGCAAATCGGTCATCGGATGAGGAAGTCTATCTAAAGGAATTTATATTTAACTCTGGGAAAAAATGGGTTAGTGAAACTGGCTGCGTGGTCAGGTCTTACACATCTGAGATTCACAAAACAGTACAGCGTTACGAACATGGAGCCACATATCACTGTTGTGTGATGAACAGTAAAGACGAGCTAATAGCGAGAGAACAATTCACTATTTGGATTAAAGATTTGCCTGACCAGAATAGAGACCAAAGAAAGGACAGTGACAACCATAATGGAAAGGTCTTGTTTACATTCCTGTATATGAAACAACATTTAGCTCTTCTTCTTACTATTTATATCTTTGTAACTGACTAAGAATTTAAAGAGGATTTTAAAATTATTTTTTTTTTAGAAATGTTATGAAAAATTATGAAATCTGTAGTGGGGAGGAAACATTCTTGGGGCACACTGGTCACTTGAATTTTGCCCCCAAATGGCTTTCTTGCATAAAGGCTAAATACACATTATTGGACAATTGTCAATTTCTCCTGTATAATTTGTTGCTGATAGTTTGGAATCGAAATTCACGTTTCGTTGTGGCGATTTTTTGTATATTTCCTTTTGCATTCTTAATGTTTTAATTACTATCTTCACGCAGGGCTGCAAGTAAATACAATTTTTAGTTTCACTGCTGCTTAGTCATGTAAACTCATTTATTTTAAAAATATCTCATCATACCTGTAACACAGTAAACAAAATTTATAACTTGTTTGACATAACATTTGTTAGGAAGGAAATTCTTTTTTTTTACTAGTGTACTATTTTTCATAGCAGTTTTAATTTCATTTAATTTTATCTAGCTCACCTGTACATTTGGTGTCAAAACTAAGTATTATTAACAACATAATTAAATTGTATTTAGTTGTTTATATTCATTATTAGAAATGTTTAAAATTAATTATTGCTTGTATTGTAATTTTATTGATATTTCCAATTAGATTTGTTTTTATTTCAAAAAAAATTATAGTATTCTAATCTTTGAGGACCAGCGTTTTATTATCCATGAACAAATTGTTCTTCTAATTAAAATTTGCCACCAAGACTTAGAATCAATCTGAGTACCTTGAAGAATATTGAACATATGTAGAAATAGTTACCTATTTAGACCATCTTAATTTAGACGACGCGGCCGATCTATCGACCCAATGGTCTAAGTGAAAAAAGACGAAGCGGTCGAATTTGTTTTGTAACAGTTGTGTTTAGTCTGGAAATAGTGCTCCGTCTTTTTGGCACAAGACATGCTAAAAGTCTACGTCTGAAGAGGGTTAATTGTAGAGGAAAAAAATTCAACATGAAAAAAAAAACTTTACTGTATTTTCTCATATCTAAATATTTGCATTGAAAATGTACAATCATTATTTCAATATGTACTGGTACTGATAAAAATATATCAACATTTTTGCAGTTTTAAATAGGGTAAATAGTTTAAATACTATCGCATAATGATTAGGACAAATATAAAGGGCTAATTAACGTTAATTAGACACATGACATTGAGGGGCTTTCACCAAATTTGTAATGAGTTGTAATAACAAACTTCTTCAAATTTAAATACGGCATTTATAACTTTTGTTTGATCATGATCATTTTTTTTATAAAATCGCTTTCTTGTATCTGTGTTTGGTTCAGAGTTTCAGGAATAACTTTGGACTACATTTTTTATCTTGGAAATGTTCAAAATTAAGTAATTAACTTTAGATGCGATTGAGAGTGTGGGAACTTTAAAGAGTTTATTTTCCCTTTCCAATCTTGCAAACAATATTACAGATGATGATAAGACATCCGTTTCTTTGGCCAACGGATAACGACTAAGGACTCATGTGGTCAGTACAATAGTACAACGACCAATAACCTTTACTTTCCCAAACAATAGTCATGTAATCATTATAATTGGCTGGACTCGAGAGGGGTAGAAGGGGGCGCTTTAAAATTACAAATTTCTAAATCAAAGTCTTCACTGAGATTCGAACCAAGGACCCCAGGCTCGGAAGCCAAAGGATTAATCACTTAGCGCCCTAAGTATTCTACTACTGTTCGTGCACGCTTTATAAATTGGCCACCTCTGATCTAAAAGCAAAATGTATATTTTTTAATTTTTTAAGAAATGTGTAAGCTTGTTATATCATGCCTTGTGGGTTTTTTTGTGTGTTCAAAACCGGTAGTCTTGTATTAATGACTATTGTTTTCTGTGCTAACCAAACACATTTAAATATTTTATAATAGTTTTAAGGTTTAAATAGTTTAACTTTGAATTAACAATGTTTCATTAAAGTTTTAAGGTTAAATGGTTTAACTTTTAATTATTCATGCGTTTTAAAATACCGATACTTTAAAAACTGATACCCTTGCTAGGCTAGGGTTTAAAATGTTGGAATATGTGACTTATTGCTAAAAGCCCGGACCGCATTACAACGCTTCTCTACCCCAACACAAATTTCTAGTCCTCTAGTTCTATGTCCTTTTGTTTTTCTCGTCCATATTTTTTATTGAATCTTATCTTATCTTATATGATACAGACGTTACTTCAAAAAAGAAGATGATTACGTCCTACGCGTCATGCATTTAGTCATGCATATTAACCAATGACTTAAATTCTGCCAAGTCACTGGTTTTCCTGGCTAGCTCAGGCAACCCACTCCATGCTCTAATAGCACTAGGGAAGAAGGAGTATTTGTACAAATTTGTCCAAGCATATGGGACGAGGAGTGTGCTATTATCTTTGTGTCTTTCACAGTATTTTGTTAAATTTTGTTTTTGTATTTGAAGATTATGGTTTAGTGTTTTATGTATAATTGCTTGCAACTCCTATTGTAGAGTCTGCACTAACAATTGTTATAGGTTATAACCTTATCATCTGCATTTCTCGACAGATCTGGGAAACCACAAAATTCTCGACCTTCTAGCATTTTTGCATTCCTTGAAGAGTTTAATAAATGAATGCTCAAGACAACTTTATGCACGCTTTGGAATCTACACCAAAAGCCTATTATTTGAACTTATTAAAGTGTGGAAGATCTACACATCATTTAACCCGGGGGGGGGGGGTTATCTCATGGGGAAGGAGGGAGGGACAGGGTAAAAAATTGTTCCATTGTTTTTTCAATTAGTAGTTAGAAGAAACACAGTCCCCTTTCACTATATACAACTCTTTGCGCTGATATCTCATATCTAACTCATTCTCAAGCTTGCGCTGGACGATAGAATATACTAAAATTTAAAGTAAAATTCGAAGTGAAGTATGTGAAGCGACAGAATAAAGTTTCACAAGAGTGGATACAGAAATATAGATAAGTATTCGAAGGGACTTGGTGCATACAAAAGGAAGTATCACATTAAACTGACGTCACTTGCGAAACCTGTTTATTAAGGTGTATGCAGAGTTTCACCATCACACTATGAAGAATTAACCAGGACTTTAAGTGGAAGGGCGTACTAATATGTTTCTATGACGTTATTATTTTGTGTTAATGCTTTTGTGAAAAGTAAGCCCACTTGACAGGAAGCGACGCAATACAATTATAGTCTACCAATGTCTACTTTTATCAACTCAAAGTCTCTTTTGATGGACCTCATTCACCAAAACGAACGGTCACGTGATAATATTGATACACAACGAAAAAAACTGTCACGTGATAAACATTGTTGATTAAAATTAGATCGTAATTTGTAAAGAAGAGATAGAGAAACACATGACTCAATGTTTTTTCTGTTTGTTTACGATTGCTGAATGAGGTCCATTAATTCTTATGTTTCATTGTCTACAATAATTTATTTTTTGTGAGAACAGAACTTGTGTGTAATTTGAGTTTCAAATTAAAATGTATGTTTTTGTAATTGCCATGTCTTTAGTCTACAATAGAAACATTTAAATCGAACTGCAAGTTGTCTACTGCGGTCAAAAAAACTGCTATATGCTGATGATATTGTCCTCTGGTCAACCGGGAAGAAAGCCGACCGAATTCAGGCGGCACTTCAAGCAGACCTCCAAACCATATCCTCGTATTGCGACAAATGGCAGATTCAGATAAACGTTGCCAAAACGACCTGGTCCCTGTTGAGCCTAGGGTTACTGGACTCTGCTGTCTCTAGGAGCCATCTATCCAAAGTAAAGGTGTGTTAGTAATTTTGTTACAACAATGTAATGTATTCGCTTACTAGCCCCATTTAAGACTAAATGTTTTTTTTTTAAAAACGAAACAGAGGTTGGATGTCATAGGCAAAACTCAAGTTAAATTTGAATATAAATTTAATTTATAACTTTTTTCATGAAAATGACAAATTAAGCAGAAATGAAAAACATTTTATAACAAAAAAAATAGTCATTATGCGAGTATACTGCTCTTAAATGCTGTATAACTAACTCATAAAAAAATTATTTTTTTTTCCTTGATAAATCTTTGATACTGTACAGTCTAGTCTATTCAAATAGATGCCTAGGTTTGTAAACTAATGGAGATATTGAATTTTAAACATTCACACGATTTCTAAACGATTTCTTTATGTTGAAAAAATATCACCTTCATCTTTAGTCTGTTGAACAGTTGGGGCTTTAAACAAAATCCGTCGACCGACTTTCTCCATTCCTCTCTGTCCTTTGCCTTGAATAAAATTTCGTTCAGTGACAGGCCTGTCCATTCTTAAACGTTGTCTTCTCTTCGCTGTCTACAAAGCCTTCTTCTTCCTGGTACTGTTCCCTGAAGGAGGGCATTTTTGAGCCCTCTAGTATTTAGCTTATTTAAAAAAAATACATTGAAAATATTGCAACTCAAAAATCGGCTTTTTTAGACTCAGGAGATTCTGTCCTGACCAAAGTTATCAACAAAACATGGGATTTACCAGGACGCCTTCATTTTCTTTCAACACACACATACACTTAAACACACATATACACATATATACACATATACGCACAAGATATATATATATGTGTGTGTGTGTAAAAAAGTAAAGTTCCCCTTATAGGGCAAATGATAGGGTCATCTGTTTCTGTGGCCCACGGTTAACAGAAGTGTCATGTGGCCAACACAACGACCAACCGCCTTTACTTTACCCTAACTAATGTCAGGTACCCATTAGAGATGGATGGACTCAGAGGCGCCCGAAGATCCCGAAATTAAAAATCCCAGTCTTCACCAGGATTCGAACCCCGGTCCCCGGTTCGGAAGCCAAGCGCTTTACCACTCAGCCATCGCGCCTATATATATATGTGGGTGTGTGAGTGGGTGTAAATGTGTTTAAATGTGCATGTCTGTGTGTTTGAGTGTTAGAGATAGGTAGGTAGATATAGATAGATTAGATAGATAGATAGATTAGATAGATTAGATAGATTAGATAGATTAGATAGGTTAGATAGGTTAGATAAGATAGATAGATAGATAGATAGATAGATAGATAGATAGATAGATAGATAGATAGATAGATAGATAGATTAGATAGATTAGATAGATTAGATAAATAGATAGATTGATAGATTGATAGATTGATAGATTGATAGATTGATAGATTGATAGATTGATAGATAGATAGATAGATGGATAGATAGATAGGTAGATAGGTAGATAGATAGACGTTACTTCTTCTAATACCATAGTATCTAAACAACCTCCTTATCACCACCTTAATGTCTTTCACAAAGAAAAAATGTATCCATAATGCTACTGGCAATAAACGTCACTGTGTATTTAAATAGATTTTGTAAATAAAGATTTTGTTCGTATGAAATCAATGTTTAAGGTACGCTTTGTATGCCTTATGGAATTAAGTTTTGCTTCATGTGTATACTGTATTGTGTAAAATTTCTTAAAGTTCTTAAGAAATCTGTTGTTAAAATAAATAAATTAGAATTGATTTCAAAAGATTCTATTATAACATTTTAACGATTTCTAAGCCCTCTTCTTTTGTACTAATGTTTATTGATTTAATCAACATGATTTTAACTGGACGGGACACTGTAATTTAGCAACAACAAATAAGTTTGTTGTTTTTTTTTCACAAAAAACACAATCTTGTTTTCATAGTTTCCCATTATGAGATTTTCAGTATAGATCTTTATAAAAAGGTAGTAATTCATCCATTTGCAGTATCATTCTCAACTGAATACAGCCAAAGAACAATCTCACAAAAGAAATTTTCATGTTTACATTTTTCACTCTTCAAAGCTTTAAGTAGTAAGTACTTTTTTAATCATATTATTTCAGATGTTTTTGAGAACACATAGTCACATGTGCCAATTGGAATTAAAGCTATGCAAAATGTGATGTGGGGGCGCGGTGGTCGAATGGTTAAGCGCTTGGCTTCCGAATCTAAGGTCCTGGGTTCGAATCCGGTGAAGACTGGGATTTTGAATTTCTGTATTTTTAGGGCGCCCCCGAGTCAACCCAAATCTAATGGGTATGCTATGTTAAGTTTTGAATTACGAATTAACTTTTTATATAAAACTAGAATTACTAGACATATATTTCCTGCTGCCCGCGGGTCTTAATTTGCGTATCACAATGGGTACCTGACTTTAGTTGGGGAAAGTAAAGGCGGTTGGTCGTTGCGCTGGCCACGTAACACCCTGCTCGTTAACCGTTGGCCAAAGAAACAGATGACCTTAACATCATCTGCCCCATAGATCGCAAGGTCTGAAAAGGGGAAACTTTACTTTTTTTTTTAATGTGATGTGCTATCAAGTTACTAATTTAAAAAAAAAAAAACGAAAGACATTGAGGTGCCAGAAATGACAGTCTAGAGGCGTACCAACTAGTAAAGAGCCTGACAAACATACATCGAATACTATTTTAAAAGTTTGTATAACGTATAAATTTCAGGAGATCCAGAGTTACTGTATAATAATAATATATAATATTCCAATTAGCCTGGAAGGTAGCATCAGCGGTGAAAGCATTGGAAAGAAAAGAAAACACTGTAAAGAGTTGACTTCATTGGTAGTGAAATTGTAAATGTTTAACTCTTTCTCTCCGTAATTATTTACCACATTCTGGTAAATCTGTCAATCTGTCATTCAAGTGCTAAAGCATACACATTACGAAATTCTAGCATTGCGGTTATGTTAAGTTTGGAATTACGAATTAACTTTTTATATAATACTAGAATTACTAGACCTATATTTCCTGCTGCCAGCGGGTCTTAATTTGCGTATCACTGTCTGATATAGTCACTGAGAGTGTTTTTTTTTTTTGTTTTTTTTTGCATAAAATATTTGATTAATACAATGTTTTCCTGTACATTGGCGTTAGAAGGAATGTACAAACTTAGATTGGTAGGCATACAAATGTTTTTAAAAAAATACAATTAGGTCTATCGTTATGTAAAATAGTCACTTCTATCAATTCGTTTTTAAATGTCATGGTGACGCTGTCACAGCCTGGTTTTGTTATAGGCGTGATATCGCGAATGTCGTGTTATGTAGATCTTGCATATGATATAATAATCCTTTGTATTGTTATTTAAATACTTTCACTCGCGCACTAGATTTGCTAGTGCGTGAGAACACCAACAAATTGAATTCTCTGACCACAATATTTATAATAATTAATAGACTCACTTTTAGCAGACATCCTCTTTCCAACGTAGCGTAGTAGTGTGAAACACAACTAATAGGACTAATTGATGATTTTTCAAAAGGTTTAGATAATAGTGAACAAATAGATGCTATCTTACTAGATTTTTCCAAGGCTTTTGACAAAGTTCACCACCATAGTTTGCTTAAAAAATTAAAATATTTCGGCATTAATGGTCCACTGCATCAGTGGATTAAAGATTTTCTGATAGGGAGAGAACAAACTGTAATAATAAATGGCTCTAAATCAACACCAATAACAGTAAACTCAGGTGTACCTCAAGGAACAGTCTTGGGTCCACTACTATTTTTAATTTACATAAATGATTTACCAAATTGCATTAGTTCAGGAACAAAAGTCAGATTATTTGCAGACGATTGCATAATATATAGAACAATAAAAACAATACAAGACACAGATATTTTACAAAGAGAATTAGATGAATTGCAGAAATGGGAATCAAATTGGAGCATGTCTTTCCACCCAGAAAAATGTCAGTTGTTAAGAGTAACAAAAAAACTAAAACAAATTAATTCCACTTATCTTATTCATGGCAAACCAGTAACACAGACTAAAAACGCAAAATACCTAGGTGTTATAATAAATGAAAAACTGTCATGGAATCCACATATTGATGAAACTATAAAAAAATCAAACAAAGCATTAGGGTTTATTAAAAGAAATTTCTATAAATCAAATAAGAACATAAAACTAAAAAGTAAAGTAGCAATTATACGTAAAACACTGAACCATAATCTTCAAATACAAAAACAAAATCTAATAAAATACTCTGAAAGACACAAAAATAAAGGCACATTCCTCGTCCCATATGCTAGGACAAATTTGTACAAATACTCCTTCTTCCCTAGTGCTATTAGAGCATGGAATGGGTTGCCTGAGCTAGCCAGAAAAACCAGTGACTTGGCAGAATTTAAGTCATTGGTTAATATGCATGACTAAATGCATGACGCGTAGGACGTAATCATCTTCTTTTTTGAAGTAACGTCTGTATTATATAAGATAAGATAAGATAAGATAATCCAATAGGTGACTTATCCAATAAGTATAATCCAAATAATCCAATAAGATAATCCAAAAGGTAAGTGTAGTAATACAGGCACTTGTTATTCCTTCGGCATACAACAATGGCTAGGAGAGCGCCAATAGGTACAAGTTAGTCCAAGTTAGTCCAACTTCAACGTCAAAGATAAATAATCCAAAAGTACTTGCACATTCATACAAATAATCCAACAGTACTTAAGTAGAAGACTTCAGCTTAGATAATCCAAATATGTAAAGTCGCTGAAAAAAATAGAATGACCATAAGTGAGCAGAGGTCTAAATGGAGGACCTTCTGTATAGCAATGTAAGGTGAAACCTCGACAATGCAGGAGCGTGTCAAGAGTTGGTGAGGAGCGCTCACGTAGAAACGACGTATCAACTGTCTTCAAACGACGCCTTGGATTTTTCACCCACACAAGTGTATCAGCTGTCTTCGGTTTCTGCAGATGGTGCTGTCACGCCGTGCTGAATCTCAAGATGTCGACAATAGTGGAGAAATAAGCATTGACCAGGTATACAAGAAGTAGCTGCAAGTCCACATTAGTCAATGACATATGACGAATTAGGTTAAACAAATACGGTTCTAGTAGAAATGTCAATTTCTTTCTTTGAATGGTATGTCCTTTGATATAGAGTTGATTCCACCTAATGCAATCTCCACATCTCTAGGAGGCGGGGCCTACGTGGATGTAAACGACGTTAAAGCACAAAGTTTGATTGAGATTCTTCTTTGAAGAGATTACTGACTTGGAGAACACAATCACTTCGGTGTGTAACAGTCACAATTGTGTGTAGAGGTCAACCGGCGAACAAACAAAAGAAAAAAATTTTTGCAGGCTCTGTCTAGTTCAATGATGATCTACTTGAATACTTGTGACTGGTTTCGCTTGAGTGGTTTTTGAGTTTTGAGTCCGTGCGTGTCTAGCACACAACATACTGTTCAGTGTTGGAATCTTGTCTAGACAGAGGTTTGGCAAGTGTGCTCTGTATCGTATCGTACTGCGTCCTTAATTGCCTTGTTGATCTTGTGAGCAATCTGGATTCAGTCCACGCTTAATTTGACGCCATCTTGAGAAAAAAAAATGTTCCGGTCTAGGGTATATTCTTGCGCCAAACGAGAAGTGTAGTTTTACTGTCTTGAAGACACCTTTACTGGCCACCATATGTCACAGCCTGGTTTTGTTATAGGCGTGATATCGCGAATGTCGTGTTATGTAGATCTTACATATGATATAATAATCCTTTGTATTGTTATTTAAATACTTTCCCTTCTCGCACTAGATTTGCTAGTGCGTGAGAACACCAACAAATTGAATTCTCTGACCACAATATTTATAATAATTAATAGACTCACTTGTAGCAGACATGGTTTTTATTACATGTAAAATAATTCACAAACGATATTGGCGACTTCAGCCATCACAAAATACATTGCAGAGAATAAGTCCTGAATACAAATCAATTCTAATAACTTTTATACTTGTACGTTTTAATTTAGGTCTAACTTATAATGCATACTAATCAGCTTTTTCTCTTTAAAAAACTGCTTGCATAACTGGTTTAAAAATTAGATTTTTCTCTTTCAGACAAAAAGTAGCCGTTGCATCAGAACTTTGAATGGTCTAAAATATTGTGATGACGGATTTTCAATATCTTTTCTAGTTTACGAGATCTAAACGGGACGGACGGACAGACGGACAGACATTTCGCAAAAAACTAATAGCGTCTTTTCCCCTTTCGGGGGCCGATAAAAAAGCTTTATTTATACTTAGTGTCCAATTTATGTTCAAATTTAATAAGAGCTACAGCAGCTTAAGATCTAATCGTTTACATACTTTTAAATAATTGAAAACATCAAGATTGATAACTTTTTCTAGTAAGAAGAAGACACATCTAAAACAATTCTCAGACTTTTAATAGAGCGAAGAAGAGAGTACGTTCCCAAATCCTGCTTCTCCAACTAATAGGTCTGTAAACGTTAGGGTCAAGTTTTTACCTGCAATGTATGCTTCCGAAACTCATTATCTTTTGGTCTATACGAAATTAGACTCTTTAGAAAGAAAAGCGCTAGTCAAAGTGAAGCATGGGACAGGTTAATGCTGGATTGTGGGATATATTCTAGGCGTTGGGGCGTGTACGTTTGTGACGGGAATTGATCGAAAGATTGTATTGGTATTCATAGAAATGTATGGCTGCCTGACTAATTGATGGCTTCCTGACTAATTGTTTGCGCATTATGTGTCCATCTGACGCAAGAAAGTATTGGCTATAATCATAGTCTTCTTTCAAAGATCAAAGTATGAAGGCTACTAATTAGTAGATGAAACGATTTTACGTAATGTAATAATTTCTTTTTAAGCATTGATAATAATATCCTTTTCTTTACTCTGGATTTTAACTACAACAGTTATTTGTTCTTGAAAAAAATAAAAATAAAACCAATTTTGCGCTCATTCGTCAGCACCTTCGGAGGTGGTGGTAAAGGGCGGGTACCTCACAGTTTGAAAAACGATGGACTCATAATTTTAAAACCTCACAAAAAACAATAACTTGCATTATTTAAAACTGAGAAAAACAATGATTGTTGACTTAGATATAGTTAAAACAAAAAATGATTGTTGATTTAGATGTAGCTAAAACAAAAATGATTGTTGATTTACATGTATCCTAAACAAAAATGATTGTTGATGTAGATGTAGGTAAAACAAAAATGATTGTTGATTTAGATGTAGGTAAAACAAAAATGATTGTTGATTTAGATGTAGCTAAAACAAAAATGATTGTTTATTAACATGTAAATGAAACCAAAAATAATTGTTGATTTAGATGAAGCTAAAACAAAAATGATTGTTGATTTAGATGTAGCTAATATAAAAATGATTGTTGATTTACATGTAGCTAAAACAAAAATGAATGTTGATTAAATGTAGCTAAAGCAAAAATGATTGTTGATTTTACATGTAGCTAAAACAAAAAATGATTGTTGATTTAGATGTAGCTAAAACAAAAATGATTGTTGATTTACATGTAGCTAAAACAAAAATGATTGTTGATTTAGATGTAGCTAAAACAAAAATGATTGTTGATTTAGATGTAGCTAAAACAAAAAATGATTGTTGATTTAGATGTAGCTAAAACAAAAATGATTGTTGATTTACATGTATCCTAAACAAAAATGATTGTTGATGTAGATGTAGGTAAAACAAAAATGATTGTTGATTTAGATGTAGGTAAAACAAAAATGATTGTTGATTTAGATGTAGCTAAAACAAAAATGATTGTTTATTAACATGTAAATGAAACCAAAAATAATTGTTGATTTAGATGAAGCTAAAACAAAAATGATTGTTGATTTAGATGTAGCTAATATAAAAATGATTGTTGATTTACATGTAGCTAAAACAAAAATGAATGTTGATTAAATGTAGCTAAAGCAAAAATGATTGTTGATTTTACATGTAGCTAAAACAAAAAATGATTGTTGATTTAGATGTAGCTAAAACAAAAATGATTGTTGATTTACATGTAGCTAAAACAAAAATGATTGTTGATTTAGATGTAGCTAAAACAAAAATGATTGTTGATTTAGATGTAGCTAAAACAAAAAATGATTGTTGATTTAGATGTAGCTAAAACAAAAATGATTGTTGATTTACATGTAGCTAAAACAAAAATGATTGTTGATTTAGATGTAGCTAAAACAAAAATGATTGTTGATTTAGATGTAGCTAAAACAAAAATGATTGTTGATTTAGATGAAGCTAAAACAAAAATGATTGTTTATTAACATGTAAATAAAACAAAAATGATTGTTGATTGACATGTAGCTAAAACAAAAATGATTGTTGATTTAGATGTAACTAAAACAAAAATGATTGTTGATTTAGATGTAAATGGCTGGCACTTTTGCTTACATTTTTTATCTTGAGGTTTAAGTGGATTAACGAACATTTGAAATATATCACGCTGACTAGACTTTTATATTTCCTGAGTTAAAGATGAACAAATCCCACCACCTATTAATTTGTTTAGTCCGTAAAATTGAGTTCATAGATAGACATGTGACCACATGAAGTCAGCTGGTACTGGACATAATATCAACGTAACGTCAAGAGGTCACTCAGAGATTGTTTACTTGGAGGTGAATCTTGACAAGGGTAGGGCCTGGACTTGCGGTCACACCTCTACATGGGTAACTGTCCTATGAGTTTGCTCATTTGGAAATTATTGTCAATTTTAGTGTAGATTTTAGACTATTAACTTATGTTTTTAAAAAGATCTCTTGGTCATAAAACTATTAACCCCAACCCCCCCCTTCTCCCAGCTACATCCATGTTCTTAGGTATCTGAGTGCATTGTTCATAAATACAAAACACCTCTTGGCTATGCTCATAGTATCTGGTGACTGTTGTATGCTTTAGTCTTATATTTAAGATTGAGTTTTGTCGTTAAAAATCGGAAGGAGTTTTAAAATTCAAAATTTCTTTGGCCACGCTCATGAAATTTGATGACTGTCGTTTGTATTATTTTGGTTTCCTTTTTTAGAAGAGAGGGTTTGAACCCCATGTCAAGTTTTTTTCTTGCTTGGCTCATTAGGGGTTACTCAATTATAATTAATACTAAAATAACAACTCAAGATATTTATGAAAATAACAATATCCAATACAGTACACAATGACATCAACTCTCAGGGAATATTAATACACAAACACCAGTCCAGAAAGCGACTTTCCAACCTTGCTGGACCGGGAACAAGACCTCACTGACTATCACACTCTCTCTCACATTTAATGAAGCCATTTAGTTCACATCGCTTGCATGACTATTCGCAATAATAACCTGGGAGTACATAAACCAAGGGATATAACTATCATACCAAAATATCAACAAACATATTCGCTCTCGCCATACCTAGTCCTGAAACCCCAAAACCCCATGGAGGAGATTTTAAACTCGAAACTCCTTTGACTACTCTGGGGCAAATGATGGTTTAACATTAAAATACCACCTAAAATAACCAAAATCCAAGCAAAAATCAGTCATAAAATTCCCCCCCAGCGGGGAGTGAATTTCATTTCGGATGTGGGGGCTTGAACCCCAATCCCTCAGGCACACCGTTACACATTGTTGGTGGGTTCTTTGAAGTGTGCATTCTCACTGTGACGCTCTACACAAAGTTCTTTCCAAAAGCCTTGGTGGAGCCATCAAGATTTGAGTTCCTTTCATCGTTCTTGGGGTCTTTGCGTCGGCTAAATAAGCACACACCTCTACTCATTTCCGCATCACCACCAAAGTTTTATCATATATATTTGAAAGTATTGTGTATTATAAACGTATGCATGTTTCATATAGAAATCAAAACCTGTTTGACCAATCTGGATAAAACTTAACATTAATGTTCCATAGATCATAGCACAAACCGTGGTTTATTTTGAATGACATTTCTAAATTTCTGCTTTCGCAAGAAATAAGAAAAAGCATTTATCACTTTCTGACCTCTGAATGAGTGCTGCCTGAGCCTCGAGTACCAGTACTACTGCGCTGACTAGTTGTCTAGTCGGCATCTAGTACATACTTCTAGATTAGACAACAGACTACTTTATTTACATTTAAATATGAAATTCTGGAAAAAAATAGCTTTCGATTATCGGTGGGCCTTAAGAGTCTATCCTCTAGATAATGAGATTCTTTTATATCGGTCTATATGGGCACATGAAGCATTATCGGGATCATTTGTTTTCAGTAAAGTAAGTAAATCTGCAATTTACGCAGTAAGAATAAATAATTTTAAAAAATAACATGAACTGTAAACCCTATGCCTAGAGTCAAAATATGGAATAAATATTCTTTAGATTTATATTAGAATCGGTATACAAGTTAAAAAAAACTAATGAATTACGAAAAATTACTAATATATTTAAATGAAAGGTGTTGCAAGTTGTTGCCATATGATTCCGGTCAAAATGTGTAGACATGTTTTGATATTTCTTAAAATTGTGAAGCTAAACTGATGTTATGTTCCGAGTAGGCTTCAAATGAAAATTTTACTTCATTAAGGGGAAGTAATTGTTTAAAAATGGATTTGTTTGACAAAGGAACAGTCACGTACAATGTTTCATTAATTCGGTCTTCTTATTAACATTAAGGGCATTTCTTATTTGAATACTATAGGATCTTGTTTTGGTTTTTAATTTATTTATTTTTTTTTTTTTTTACAACCAGGTAATGAGGATGCTGTTTTCAAAACTCTGTGTCACTGTGACACTACTAGGAATAGTTAATGCCCTCTGTACTGTATCGTGGTGGACCAGAAGTGTTAATTATAACGGCCCATCTTCATGTAATGAATACCAGTATTTCATGAATGGGTTACATAGAGATCATCTTGAACAAAACGACGGACTTCATCTTATAAAAGGAGTTGTCTGTTGCAAAGCGACATCGCGTTATTCGGACTCTGAAGTTCTAGCCCGCTATTACGACTGGTCATTTTTTTTTTCAAGAAAGCATTGAGATATGGGCCTTATGCCCCATGGGATACTATCTTAGTGGTTTTTCAAGATATACCAATGGGGACGCAATTAATTACTTGCATAACATTGAATATGAAAGATGTATTAAGCCTCCGAATCATCCAAACTTTTATGGAGAGTGTTACGATCGGTATATAAACTTCAGTACACAGGGTGTCTTTTCTTGTAAAGAAAATTACTTTATAATTGGTTTACACAAAGTCAAGGGTGATTACCTGCATCACATAGATAAACTTAAATGTTGTACAATGCGAGATACACCAGAGTTTATATTTAATACAGACACATTCAAAAGAATTATAATGGATAATACTTTGCCACGATTGACAATGCTGGCCTCTGCAATGGGCTACGCTAATATTGCTGGTTTCAAGGCTAAGATGTTAGGAGATGATTATTTCCGGGATGGAGATTCCTGGGTGGCTGATACTAGACTTTATGGTGGGGTTAAAAAATGTAGTGGCATAAAGTGTGAAGAAACATTTAAAATAGATTACTTGGACTGGTCTTTCCACATAAAGGATATTATTTATGGAGATAGCGTAATCGATGAATTGAGACCGGAAAAAGTATATGAAAAGCTGTTTGTGAATTTTCGAAATTACACAGTTCCCCATACAACTAAATTAAAGCATGAATTCTTGCCGTCCCTGAAACATACAATTACCAAACATTGGGAAGGTAATCCCGAATATATTGCATTGCTGGAGTATGATTCCAAGTATTTTGGCAACATGGCGAGTTCCATAAAGCTGGCCGCTGAAGGTTCAAGATCAAATACGGCAGGGGAGGGTAGAAAAGTATTTAACAATGCTTTTACCTATTCAATTCCACGGCGAACACTTGCCAAGTTTAAGTTTTTTTGTAATAAAATAAGAACTACGACTCCCTATACGGCTAATCTCGTGGCAAAGTTTAATGTAAGATTTACAGGCATTTTAAGATCTTTTAATTTACATAAACAATATAAGGGAAGTCAAGAACGGCCGAAAATTATTCACACATTTGGCGATGAATCTGAACCTTTCTACACTGATTTAAGTCGCCAAAAGAGAATAAATGCAAAGCCTTGGCTTTGGTATGATATGCATGATTACTACCACAGCATAGTTAATGACTACTACCTTGCAAATGAAACTAACTATAAATTAAAATTGAGAGGAAAGTTCGAGTATGTTACTTGTAAAAGTTTAGATTCAGATGTGGAATTAAAAGCCGGAAATGATCGTCGAAAACGTCAAACCGAAACATACTATTTTAATGGCACTTATATTGCAGAAGCAGGTCCTAATGACAAGCCTGTAGAAGTAAATTACCCTGAAATTTCTTCGGAGGGAAAAAATAGAATACAGATAGAACCTATTTCTAATGACCCAGACTCTTCTTAGGTACTCACCTATGTACAGAGTATTTTTTTTTCTGTGTTCTAATTTTTCTCTTCGCATGCATTTTTTTTCTTTAAAATAAAGTTGTTAAAATAATACACCTAATTCTCTCTTTTAGTTGTGCCTTTAAATTTCCATTATAGGATTATCTTAAAGCTGAAAAAAGATTTTTTTTGTTTTACTTTTTACTACTACATAACTTCCGAGGCTGAGTAGCAAAAATAACAAGGTTACAAAGACGGTTTGTGTGGAAACACAAACTCAAAGTCGGCCCCCGAAGTGGTCCACCCAGTCATGTAAAGAGGCAGGTTTTAATATTTTCAGAAAGAACATCAGAATGAAGTTCTATCAAAGAAAAATGACAAAAGAATGGAGAAAGAAGGTTGACAGATCTTGTGTGGTGCCCCAGCAGTCCAGCAGACCAATGAATAGGTGAAAGTGAATGTGAAGTTAGACTAATGACTTTTAATGAGTATCTAATTGTTTTGTAAAGGGTCAATCTCTTATTCAAATCCTCAAGAAAAAAACAACACATTTCTGTAAAAATAAAATAAAAATTCGGACGGACGGACGGATAGACAAAACACAATAGACACAAAACTAATAATCTCTTTTCCCCTTTCGTGGGGCCGCTAAAAAACAACCCAATCCAATGTTTCACATTGTCCAACCAACGTTGATCTAGATCTGTTTTGTGCTTATCCCCATGTACCTTCAAGAATGAGTTTTTAAAGTAAAATGACCAAACCTGAACAGTCCTCCCTTGTGTCACGATCATTAATGGTGCTAGATGTCACGTTGAAGATTATCTTGATCTATATTCCACAATCAATGATCGTGGTTGCCGAGGATTTAGAAATCGTCAGTTGATAAGATGATCATCTAGAAGTTGCTAGTCGATAAAACGATCTAAGTATGTTGTTATTAAATTCAATGAAGAAACTTCTCTTCGACAAATACAAATACTTTATAACTCAGAATTTGAAAAAGCTATTCACAAATAATTACAATGATATACTGTGATAGAATAAAGTGATCTACACAATAATATGATCATGTCATCTTCCTTTGAGTTACAACACGAGACTGCCGGGGGCGTTTTGCCATGTGACTAATATCTCTTTGCCGCTTGGTTAAACAATCTGACCAATAAATACAGCTCAACGTACAATAATTAATATTTCTAACCAATCACATTCACTCCAAAACATAAGTTTGTTGTATGATGGAAATTTCCCGAGCTAGCTGAGCTAGTCGGCACACCTTGGGTGGGCTAAATATAGACGTGACACACTGTTTAATTACAAACAGTTTTCTGTTGTATTTCTGAAATTTTCATTTTCTTGAACTCTTCATTACACAATAGCTTTGAGTACCTTACGTTAACAACCATATAGTAGTAGAACTATCTAATTCTGAGCTGCAGTATACAGCTCATCATCTAATTTTTTTTAAATTGTTTATTTACGACGTAGGATGCTGCAGCTATTGTGGCTGATTCTGATATTCAGCTTCAATCCATGGTTGACAAATTATCTGCTGCTTGCCAGAAAATCGGCCTAAACATTAGTCAAAGCAAGACTAAGATACTAGTCCAGAACACAAATACTGCACCTCAAGTAAACATTAATGGCCAACCACTAGAAATAGTGGATCACCTTTTCTATCTCGACTCCATCATATCCAACAATCTGTGGCATTTTACGTCTCGAGAGACGATCTTTTCCCTTTGCAACTTCTTGCGTGACTAAAGAGGCCAATCCTTGATACGCAACTGCGATCGCAGGTTGGGCATATATAATCACCAGGCGCCGTTGCATTTTCACCCTTCTTTCTGCTTCTGTTGTGTATGACATCTGCAATCTTTGACCCTTCCTTTATGCTCTCTCTCCATGAGGATCTGTCCAGTGCCACCTCTTCCCAGTTGCCATTGTCGATTTTGAAGAACTTCATGTCGCGTTTGCATACATCCGTATAACGTAAAAAATTGCGACCAGCGGCTCTCCTGCCTTCTATTAGATCGCCATACAGGATGTCCTGTGGAAGTCGACCTATTGGCATTCTACGAACGTGGCCAAGCCAGCCAAGGCGTCTGCTGCTGATAACAGAGCAGATGTCCTGGCACCCTGCTCATTGTAGCACTTCCTCATTGGTTATCTTATCTTGCCACCTTATTTTAAAGATCCGCCTTAGGCATCGGAGGTGGAAAACATTCAGCTTTTTTTTCCTGCCATGAGTATGTTGGCCACGTTTCACTTCCGTACAGCAAGGTGCTCAAAAACACAGGTCCGGTAGACTAGGGCTTTAGTACTGCTAGTCAACAACATGTTGTCCCAGACTCTTTTTTGCAGCCGTGACATGGTGGTCATTGCCTTGGCTATCCTGTTGTTTATGTCTTTATCCAGTAGAGTGTTGTTGGATCTGATGGTGCCAAGGTAACAAAAGTGATCAACAATTTCTAGTGGTTGGCCATTAATGCTTACTTGAGGTGCAGGGTTTGTGTTTTGGACAAGTATCTTAGTCAGCACACGCCTCTCTTCCATACTGACCGGGTCCAAAGGGATGGCGAGCCATCACAATTTGGGGACAGGTGGCTGCAGGTGTTTGCCAGGGAGCAGTAGTCTTACTACTGTCCCCCGCCTACGGGGCTCCAGGACCGGATTTTCTGTTCGGGTTTACTCCCTTAGCCTTAGACCTTACAGGGACACACACACAAGGCAGTGCGGCTATTGACCTATAGCTAGGGGTTTGGGTTGTGGGCAACAGGGCGTGTCCGCACGCCGACGGGCCATGCCTGTCTCACATCTTGGGGCCAAACCTCCTCCGAGACCCTTGCAACAATACACTTCTGGATAAAGACATTAACAACAGGATAGCCAAAGCAGCGGCCACCAAGTCATGGTTACAGAAAAGAGTGTGGGACAACATATTGCTGCCTAACAATACTAAAGCCCTAGTCTAACGGACCTGTGTGTTGAGCACCTTGCTATACGGAAGTGAAAAATGTACAACATACTCATGGAAAAAAAGCTGAATGTCTTCCTCCTCCGATTCCTATTGCGTATTTTTTTTAAAGGTGGCAAGATAAGATAACCAATGAGGAAGTGCTACAGAGGACAGATAGACATAAAATTGGATGCCCATCATATAATATACAATTTTTGGGGACCAGATTGTATAGAAATGCCAGGGCCGATTTTGATATCCAGTCCGCCCCTGTCCAAATCCAACCATTTCACTAGAAATAGCAAAGGAAAATGACAATACCTGTTTTCAATAGGTTATCGAGAGAAATGGAGTAGCTTTGTTTGAAAAGATTTCACATGCTGCTACATTTCCAAATTGAAAGCAACCCATTACAATACTTCCAATGAAAAAGATAAAGTTTGTCTTTCACTCTTCATTAGAAATATTAGTAACAAAGTATAACCTTCAAGGAACATAATAATTTCTTCTTGAGATCCCGATATTCTTCTCAATACTTTGTCCATGCTAAACCAGTATATACTGCTGTGGTACTGAACATTACAATGTTTTGTTTCCAAATCTTCAAGTACTTGTCGGGACTGCCTGTACTTAACTCTTTCTCTCCGTGTTTATTTACCACATTCTGGTGGAATCAACGCTGGCATCGTTAGTTAGGAGAGAAAGAGTTAAGACCCTTAGCTTCTGATAGGTTTGATCACTGAGATACTTACGTCAACAATGTGCTTGATTTTCAATGCAGCTTGGCACAATTTTTCCCGTTCTCCGTTTCGAGTTTATGGTTTAAATTAGTGCCCCCTTTTTAAAAAAAACAAAAAACTCTCAGTCAAAGCTCGAGCTCTATTGGTTGTTACACATTTTCCAAGCCAACACTTTCAACACATTACTTCAAAGCATTAAATATATACAGGCCTGAGTTTGTGTCTTTGACTGAATATTTCGACATATTGCCAGTAATAATTATCTTTGTTTAGTTTCAACTTTTTAGAATGACATGACATTTAACCCCTTCATCATAAGTGAGAAGAATAAGAAGTTTCAACAATTTATATAGATATTTAAAATGATTTAATTTTAATATATTTGCAATTTAATATGTGTAATCTGTGGGCAGAGCTCTGTAGAGTCACGGTTCTGGAAGGCCTAGACAAAGAACGAAGAGTCAGTCACAGCTTTCAGATCTAGGGCTCAGTATGACGGCTCAGTACAAGTCTAGGACGAGACTGTGAGGCCAGTGCAAGAGTTGGCCTTTATTTCATTAAGCTATTATTAGTTTCGGAGTTAATTGGATGAATATTTTTAGACTTCTCTCAAACGTCACTTTACGACCACGTGACAACTCACGAGACGTTCTTTAACGCAATGAATTAAATGTTTCCACCGATAAAAGAGTTCTACTGTCTCTGCGCTTCGCCCACTTCATTTCTCCCATGTCCTTTTCTGCATTGACTAGAATAACACCTTTAGTAAAATCACTAAATTGAGAGAGCCTTCAGGACAGAAGGCGTATAAGTAATGTAGCAATTATACATAAAACACTGAACCATAATCTTCAAATAGAAAAAAATAATAATAAAACACTCAGAACGACACAAAGATAAAGGTACAATCCTCGTTCCATATGCTAGGACAAATCTGTACAAAAGCTCCTTCTTTCCCTAGTGCTATTAGAGCATGGAATGGGTTGCCTGAGCTGGCCAGGTAAACCAGAATTTAAGTCGTTGGTTAACATGCATGACTAGATGCATGACTAGATGCATGACGCGTAGGACGTAATCTTTTTTTTTTTGAAATAACGTCTGCATTTTATAAGATAAGACAAGATTAGATATAATAAGATATGTTAATAATTATCAAAAGCGTAAAACATATTATTAATTTTCTTTCTGAACAGCCTATGTTCAATCTATAGCTTTTGCACATCTTTGGGGTTAGATTTAAATAATGAATGCTCCCTACCAAAAGCTGGACTACAGCATTGCTTTTCCAATTCAAAGATTAATGATAAGGGCTTTATTTTGTCTCAAATGTGTCTTATGTGACCTACTTTTTCAGAGGTCATCTGCTGCCAGCTGTTTCCTTCTATGCCAGTGAGGGCAAAATGGCGCCAGAGTTGGTCTTTTTAGCTTCTCAGATGGATGGGCGCCTCTTTTAAGCCATCTTCCTTTAAGTTCGCCAAAACAAAAGATCGCCTTTTGATACGAGGTCATCCACCATAAGAGATAAGTGTCCGACTCGAATGTTAAGTAGAGCTTCTATAATGTCCACAACGGCCTCCAGCAGAACATGGCTATTTTTAAGGTATTTGCCAGCATATGCCCATTTATAGAACGAAGGCCCCTTTGATGGAAGCATTTGTGAAGCTTTAGATGCCTTACGTCTGACGTTACGACATATGGTGTGGTAACTAATTATTGGTCCAAACTGGCCATAGGTTGTGACGTCGTAGGTCAGTGTTCAAGCCTTCTATAACGACTGACCTCGATAGTTCTCTTCACGTACCAAAAAACTGGACAAATATAATCAATAAATGCTCCCTACAGAATCATCTGTTTTTAGAAGACAACAAATTCAAGTCTAGGTATGTGTTGTTGATGTAAAGATGGTGGACTGTTTATTGTTTCTAAGCAACACTTTTAGGTTAGTCGCGGGAAAATTTCGCTTTTTTTTTTCTGATTTGTCGCAATGTTCTCTAGTGTTACAAGATTACGATTCACTCTACCCTCTTCTAGTACTAAATAAAAAAAAAAAGAAAAACTCCTTCGCAGACAACGTCAAATGCAATCGGAATCGAAAGTTTTGTTTTTTTCCCAATTTACTAGAGAAACTTAGATTAGACCTAGTCCTTTTTGTTTACTAAATAAAGGGAGACATATCGCATGCATAATTAGTTCCTGAATAAATATTTATAAGATCAATTTAGGCCTATCTGGAAAATTTATTTAAAAAAAAAAATGGTTGATGGTTGCCCGAGGGGGCTTGGTGGTTTGGCTTCCTAATCGATGGGTCTTGGGTTCGAATCTCGGTGAAAAGTGGGTTATGAATTTCGGGATTTTAGGATGCTCCTGAGTTGATCCGGCTCTAATGGGTACCTGACATTAGCTAGCGAAAGTAAAAGTGGTTGGTCGTTGTGCTGGCCATATGACATTCTAGTTAACCGTCGGCCATAGAAACAGATAATCTATACATTATCTGCCTTATAGATTGCAAGGTCTAAAAAGGGACTTTACTTTTTCTATCTATCTATCTATCTATCTATCTGACATTAGTAAGGGAAAGTAAAAGCAGTTGGCCGTTGAGCTGGCCACATGACACTCTCGTTTACAGTTTTCCATAGAAACAGACGATCTTTACACTACCTTTTTTATAGATTGCAAGGTCTAAAATGGGTGCCTTGCCTGGTGACGTGATATGAGCTATGGACTATTGTCTCGTTGCCCCCGGATTCACTTCCTGCCCGGATGGCCTAGGATGTATTCATCTTCCATTGTGATGGAACATCCAAAACATTTAAAAGAAAACTAAAACAAGTCAAGTGAAGATGTCAATTTAACATACTCTTCTGCAGATTACGTTTTTTTCGAAAGAAATTTACCGCCAGTTGCTATTCTCTTTGCTGTGTTTTTTTTTTTTTTGCAAGATAATTGATCCAGTTTATATAATCTAAAGATTTAAAAAGAAAAAAGAGTCTGTTGGCTTATTGGAACCAAATTCCAATCCAAGCCATCAACATAGCAACACACAATAGGAGAATAATGACTTTAGTAATTTAACTCTTTTTCTCCTAATTGACGATACCATCGTTGATTTGAACTCATTAAGTTAAATTAATGTTCAACTTTATAAACTTTACTTTGTCTTATATAAAATGAGCCTTAAGTCCCCTTTAATTCTATACCAAAATAAAACATTTTCTGATAACAAACCAAAAAATTGATATATAAAGCTTAATTATTATAGGGGAGTGAAATATTACTGATGGGCAAAGATATTGAGGGAAAAAAAGAATTCCGTCGAAACGTGGAACATAATTTCGGAGGGAAAGAGTTAATAAAGGAAATGTGGGGGCTGAGTGATGAAGCGCTTGGCTTCCGAACCGAAGTCCCGGGTTCAAATCCTGGTGATGACTTGGAATTTTACTTTCTGGATCTTTAGGGCGCCTCTGAGTCCACCAAGCTCTAGTTTGGGGAAAAATGAAGGCGGTTGGTCGTAGTGCTGGCCACATGACACTCTCGTTAATCGTGGGCCGTAGAAACAGATGACCTTTACATCATCTGCCCCATAGATCACAAGGTCTGAAAGGGGAACTTTACTTTTTAATTTAATGAATTTATATATTAAAATAACAATATAATAGTAGGATTTAGCTTCTAAAAAAAAAAGGCAGAGAATTAATTATTTTATTTTTTTAATATTTTTACAGATTTAGAATTTAACAGTTCAGCTAATTTTTCAACATTGGGCCTGAAATAATTTTTTTTTTCGACTAACCTTAGTCTGTGTAATTTAAAAGGCTGACACACCAGCAGACAATAAAAGCATGTCTTTATTAATTCGTCCTCTACGAAGGCCTAGTGCTACTGGAAAGTTAATGTTAGCCTACTACTTCTAATCTTTAAATAAGTAAAGCACCATTAAATGGTAGTTTATTTTAAAAGGGTGGGCAGTCTTCAGAAACGATCTTAGCAATGGATTAGGCCCTGATCGGGTGTCTTTAGGGGCACGATTACTTGTTTGATGGGCTGACGATGACGAAAGATTCTCTCTATGGCGGGGCTCCTATCTCTTATCTTATCTTATATAATACAGACGTTCTGTTTTTCTCTCTCTACTTTTCTCTCTCCCTTACGTGATAGCTTAAAATAAGATTCTACTTACAAGCTTAATATAACACAAAAGAACACTATACGCTGGATACATCAGACTCCTTCATAACACACTCTCTATAACGCAGGTTTTACACAACGCCGTATGAACCAGAGGATGTCTACGGTATGAACTTTCTTAGCAAGGGGAATAACTCTAAATGCAAACACATACACATAAATACAAAGACATTATCTTTAACTCTCCCTCTCGTCGTTTGGTATGCTCTGATTGTAGTATCCTCCCTTTGTTCCTACAAATGTTTATTTAAAAACATAATTAAAAGATTGCATTGCAACACTACCAAATCATCAGAGGTGGTAAGTGTCATTAAGGACACGAATGTTTGTACGATGGACTGAAGGGGACGAAAGATTCTTTTTGAGGTGGTGCTCCAATTTCTTTCTTTCCTTCTGTCTTCTCACTCTTGATACACTAATGAACACTCAACTCAATAAGCGACGCTAACACTAGACGCTGGGCATATCAGACTCTTTAATAACACACTCTCACATAACAAAGGTTATACACACAGCAGTAGTAGTTAACCAAGGGAAATAACTCTACTTACAAACAAACGAATGCACAGAAACAAAATGTCAACATCTCTCTCTCTCTCTTCTTATCTTATCTTATCTTATATAATACAGACGTTACTTCAAAAAAGAAGATGATTACGTCCTACGCGTCATGCATTTAGTCATGCATATTAACCAATGACTTAAATTCTGCCAAGTCACTGGTTTTTCTGGCTAGCTCAGGCAACCCATTCCATGCTCTAATAGCACTAGGGAAGAAGGAGTATTTGTACAAATTTGTCCTAGCATATGGGACGAGGAATGTGCCTTTATTTTTGTGTCTTTCAGAGTATTTTATTAAATTTTGTTTTTGTATTTGAAGATTATGGTTCAGTGTTTTATGTATAATTGCTACTTTACTTTTGAGTCTTCTGTCCTGAAGGCTTTCTAAATTTAGTGATTTTACTAATGGTGTTACCCTAGTCAAATGTGAATATTCGTTTGTTATGAATCTCACTGCTCTATTTTGTGTTTGTTCCAGTTTCTTAATGTTTTCTTGAGTTGAGGGGTCCCACACGGTGGATGCATATTCTATTATTGGCCTAACCAAGGTTAAATAACATTTTAGTTTTATGTTCTTATTTGATTTATAGAAATTTCTTTTAATAAACCCTAATGCTTTGTTGGATTTTTTTATAGTTTCATCAATATGTGGATTCCATGACAGTTTTTCATTTATTATAACACCTAGGTATTTTGAGTTTTTAGTCTGTGTTACTGGTTTGCCATGAATAAGATAAGTGGAATTAATTTGTTTTAGTTTTTTTGTTACTCTTAACAACTGACATTTTTCTGGGTGGAAAGACATGCTCCAATTTGATTCCCATTTCTGTAATTCATCTAATTCTCTTTGTAAAATATCTGTGTCTTGTTTTGTTTTTATTGTTCTATATATTATGCAATCGTCTGCAAATAATCTGACTTTTGTTCCTGAACTAATGCAATTTGGTAAATCATTTATGTAAATTAAAAATAGTAGTGGACCCAAGACTGTTCCTTGAGGTACACCTGAGTTTACTGTTATTGGTGTTGATTTAGAGCCATTTATTATTACAGTTTGTTCTCTCCCTATCAGAAAATCTTTAATCCACTGATGCAGTGGACCGTTAATGCCGAAATATTTTAATTTTTTAAGCAAACTATGGTGGTGAACTTTGTCAAAAGCCTTGGAAAAGTCTAGTAAGATAGCATCTATTTGTTCACTATTATCTAAACCTTTTGAGAAATCATCAATTAGTCCTATTAGTTGTGTTTCACATGATCTATATTTCCTAAAGCCATGTTGGTATGGGGTGAGGACATTATGTTTGTCTAAGTGGTTTATGATGTTGCTACATATTATGTGTTCTAGTATTTTACATGTGATGCTGGTAAGTGATACTGGTCTGTAGTTTCCTGGATCAGATTTTTCTCCTTTTTTAAATAGGGGGGTGACATTAGCTTCTTTCCAGTCCTTTGGTACTCTGCCCTGGTTAAGCGATGCCTGAAAGAGTATTTTGAACACTGGGGCTAGCTCATTGCTTAGTTCTTTGAGTAATCTAGCTGGAATACCATCAGGTCCAGACGCTTTATTTGGTTTGGTGTTGGCTAATAGTTTTTTAATTCCATTTTCTTGTACTACTAAATCTTCTATGTTGTCTACTTGGTTCAAATTAAGAAATATGTCTTTGTCTCCTGGGGCTGAGAATGCTGATGCAAAGTATTTGTTTAGGATGTTTGCTTTAGTTTCATTATCATTATGTATTATGTTATGTTCATCTTTTAATGGCGCTATGCCTGTTGTTTCCATTTTCTTAGACTTAATGTATGACCATAGGTTTTTGTTGTTATCTTTAGATATTACATTGTTTATGTATTCACTCTGCAGCTGTCTGCTTACTTTTTGGGTTAGGTGTTTAATTTTTATATACTTTTTGTAAACTCTTTCTGCCTTGGTTTCTTTAAATTTTCTATATAGGTTTTCCTTCTGTTTACAAAGCTTCTTTAGTCTATTATTAAACCAGCATTTATTTATTTTGTTTGATGTGTATTTAGTTGGTATATGATTTTCTATAATGCTTTTAAGATGGTTTTTAATGAAATTCCAGAGGTCATCGACTGGTTGGTTAATGTCTTTTTCTAATAAGAATGTTTTCTTCCTCGCTATCTCTCTCGTCGTCTGGTATGCTTTGATGCTAGCATCCTCCCAGGGCCTTCCCTTACAACGGCGGGCCCTAGGCGAAACGGATTGCGCGGGGGCCCAGTCTGGGTAGGGATAACAATAGGCCTAATGTCAAAATTAAGATTTTGTATTAGAAAATACATTCGTCTTTGCAATACATTTTTATTAAATGAAACAAAGACGTTTTTGTTGTTGTTTTTTTTATATCGCGCATAGGATTGGCACTTAGAAATGACGATTTTTTCAATTTTACAGGAGATTTTTTAATGAGTTTTCAGGAGATTTCAAAGATTTTAGATTTCTAGGACTTTTTCGTATATTTTGCAATTAAAGGAGTTTTCCAGGAGGCTTTTCCCTCTCTACTTTTTCTTTTTCTCTTTTTCTCTTTTTCCAAGTCTTAATCTCTTTCTTATTCTCTCTTGTTTTTTTCTTTCTCTTTTCTCACGTTCTCTCTTTCTTTCTCTTCCCACTCTCTCTCTCTTTCTCTCTTTCCCACTCTCTTTCCCACTCTCTCTCTTTCTCTCTCTCTTTCCCACTCTCTCTCTTTCTCTCTCTTTCCCACTCTCTTTTTCTCTCTTTCCCACTCTCTCTCTCTCTTTCTCTCTTTCCCACTCTCTCTCTTTCATTCTCTTTCCCACTCTCTCTCTCTTTTCCCACTCTCTCTCTTTCTTTCTCTCTTTCTTTCTCTCTTTCCCACTCTCTCTCTCTCTTTCTCTCTCTCATCGTTGTCATGACCTAGTATACTTTTCGCGACATTTGCCACGTGAGCCGTTTGTCGATAAACTCCTTGTCCGGTGAACTAATTATGGTTATGTCATTGAATCTTCTTCAAAGTTAACATTAGTCAATTAGTTGACGGACATGTGAGAACCTGGAGCTCCAGATAAGTTGCACAGACCCCACTAGCTACAAGCGGCAGCGCAGACCACAGGGAATATCTTCCTATTCTAGTTTTGTAACAGTCACAAAGGACCGCCACTCCAGCCACGGGTCTCTGATGACGGCCCCCTTTGTGGAACGGCGTGTCAAACTTTTTGGACTGGGACTGGGGGAGGGGGGGTCAGGTGTACTTTATTCTCAATCTGGAGAGTAAAAAAAAACGTGTAAAAACCATTTTAAAAACAAAACAACTAAGATAACAGGACAGAAGAGAGGTTCGCTACCCGCTATTAGCCTATCTGCTTCCACTGACATTTCTAACGAGGCGCCAATTTAAGGCCAGGGGGATCTGGAATTAACTCGATGTCATTGAACCAGCTGTCTGTGCACCATTTGTCGTGGCGCCTTTATTGACCTCCCTTGGTCTGTTAGCCCGTTGGGGCACCACTCATGATCGGTCAACCGTCTTCCTCTATCCCTCTCTGTCCTTCGCTTTGATTGAAAAACAGGCCCGTTCATTTTTTAATGTTTTCTAATCGCTTTCTCTGCCTCTTTTACCTGGTAGTGTTCCTTGAAGGAAGGACTTTGCAAGCACTGGGGACATTTTGGTATTGTATTTTTTTTTTTATTTTTGTAATTTTCTTTTTTACAGTGGTCAGAAGGACTATAATAGCCTTGAATTGCTTTCGTTATTTCCGACCCAGTGCTGTCTGCCAATGTTGACATTATTTTGACGAGAAACTCGTGCGCTAATGGACACACGCGATGGCTGTGTAGAAGCACTTCTGGGCTGTATAACACGTTGCGGGGTTGACTGCACACAGTGGGTACTAGAAGTAACTAGATGGACACATGAAATGCGTAGGACTCAGTGGCGTCACTGGGGGGGGGGTGCGGTCGGCACCGGGTGACATCCAAATGAAAACAATGCACTTTTGGAACAAATGACAATTTAAAAAATTGTGTCAGTAACTAAATAATTATTATGAAAATAGGCTGCATGATAGAAATAGATTAACTTTTTTTTATCACAGGGGATAATAGATCTATTTACATTTTTTACATTTTTACAATGTTCTAGTACCGGTATCCAATTATTATTGGGTTGGAAAGATTCCATGTCTCTTGCAAAGCAACATTACGTATGCAAAGAGATCTCAAGTCATTAATAACCTTGACCTTGTGCTAGCGCTAGTAGGGAAAAGAATAAGGTCATCAGACGTCTGCACATCCAAGGAGACAACTCTTGTTACCTGTCAAGTCTGAGTGTCAAGTTTTAGTGTCGTCGCTGGGGGGCGGAGGTCACGCTGGAGGAGGTAGAACACCCAACACAGGGAGAAGATACCAAGTTTATAATAAATGTCTTAAATTGGTTTAAAAAATAATAATCGGCACACTATTAATATATGTGTACCAATCAATGATTGTAAGTAATTAGACTATTAGTATTATTAATACCTAGGTGTTAAAATAAATGAAAAACTGTCATGGAATCCACATATTGATGAAACTAAAAAAAATCCAACAAAGCATTAGGGTTTATTAAAAGAAATTTCTATAAATCAAATTATAACATAAAACTAAAATGTTATTTAACCTTGGTTAGGCCAATAATAGAATGTGCATCCACCGTGTGGGACCCCTCAACTCAAGAAAACATTAAGAAACTGGAACAAACACAAAATAGAGCAGTGAGATTCATAACAAACGAATATTCACATTTGACTAGAGTAACACCATTAGTAAAATCACTAAATTTAGAAAGCCTTCAGGACAGAAGACTCAAAAGTAAAGTAGCAATTATACGTAAAACACTGAACCATAATCTTCAAATACAAAAACAAAATTTAATAAAATACTCTGAAAGACACAAAAATAAAGGCACATACCTCGTCCCATATGCTAGGACAAATTTGTACAAATACTCCTTCTTCCCTTGTGCTATTAGAGCATGGAATGGGTTGCCTGAGCTAGCCAGGAAAAAACAGTGACTTGGCAGAATTTAAATCATTGGTTAATATGTATGACTAAATGCATGACGCGTAGGACGTAATCATCTTCTTTTTTGAAGTAACGTCTGTATTATATAAGATAAGATAAGAAGTTTAGATAATGTACCGATCCATGATTGTAGGTGTGTTGTCAATCAGTTATAGTAGGCAATAAACTATTAGTTTTGTTTGATAAAAAAAAGGCCAAGATTTGATCTGAAATAGTTTATTTTGGGAAAGGGGTGATAGGCTAAGACCATTAACTTATTGCACGGAAGACCAGTCATAGAGACCCATTATTATATATTATAGGCCTATAGATTCTAGATCTAGAAGTAGACCTCTAGATAGACAGACATGCATTGACTTCAAGTTAAATAAAGTTAAAGACTTCACTATTCTAAATAGAAGTAGATCTACAGTAGTAGTAGTTTCATTGACTTGTCATCCTGAAAGAATTATATTGTTACGACTTTAGAGTAGACTGAAGAAAGTAAACTCACCGATTGTCAGGTCGCCGATGTCCCTCTGGTAGCAGAAGCACAATCCACTACGAATAGTCAGTAATCCAAGTAATCGAAATAATGTCACAGTTCTCCTCATCAAAATGTCCATACAACTAGTCACAAATACCGATTTAAGAAAAACAATCCTCCGTTCAAAACTCCGCGATCATCACTCCCGTTACTTCACACATCAACACACTCGCTCAGGTCAGTTTCGCCTCCAAACATAAACAAAATTCAAAAAGTTCTCACGTGGGAAAAATGGTCAGTTGGGGGGGGGACAAGTTTACAACACTGCCCCCTCCCTAGATCTGTGCGTCCCGAACAGACTCTCCATCATCTCCACAATGACGGTGCAACCGATCTAGGTGCACTACTTTGCATTTGGTTCGAGGGCCCTTCTGGATCCGATACACAACGTCATTGATCCTTTTCACAATCCGATATGGGCCTTCCCAGTCTTTCTGTAATTTCGGCGATCTTCCTTTCTTTCTCTTGGGGTTGTATAGCCAGACAAGATCATGTTCTTCAAACCCCGTAGAATTGGCCCTTCTATCGTATCTGGTTTTCATAAGGTCGCTACTGTCTTTTATCCTACTCCTTGCAACTGCATGAACCTCTTCTAGTCTCCTTCGAAGTCCTGTTACATATTCGCTTGCCGTTGTTGGTTGGTCTCCTGGCTGTCCAAATAAGAGGTCTGCTGGCATCCTAAGTTCTCGACCAAACAATAATTTGGCTGGTGTGTAACCTGTAGTTGCATGAATTGCTCCTCTATAAGACAGGAGGAATAGGGAAATGTAGTCATCCCAATCATTTTGCTGTTCCGCTGACATTTTAGCCAGGTGCTGTACCAACGTACGATTGAAGCGTTCTACCATCCCATCTGATTGAGGGCGTAGTGGTGTGGTTCGCGTCTTCTCGATATTCAAGATTTTACAAATCTCCTGAAACAGATTAGATTCAAAGTTGCATCCTTGATCTGAATGTAATTCCATTGGGACACCAAACCGACTAATCCAATGTCCTACCAAAATATCGACTATTGTTGTGGTTTCCTGGTTGGGCATCGCGAAAGCTTCTGGCCATTTACTAAAATAGTCCATAATCACTAGAATGTATTTGTTCCCTTTGTTAGTCTCAGGAAAAGGTCCAGCTACGTCCAGTGCGATTCTCTCAAATGGTACACCTACGTTGTACTGTTGCAAGGGTCCTCTAGTTCGACGTTGCGGGCCTTTAGTTGCCGTACAACGGTCACATTTCCGGCACCAATCTTCTACGTCTTCCTTGTAACGACACCAATAAAACCTTTGTCTGACTTTTTCTAACGTTTTGTTAACGCCTAAGTGACCACCTGTGGAGCCGTTGTGCATTTCATGTAGTACTTCTGGGATTCTAATCCTTGGTAAAACTAGTTGTACTCGTGTCGAGGTCCCATCGGTGGATTCCCAAATCCGTTTTAGGACGCCGTTGTCTATCACCAGAGAGTCCCATTGTGCCCAGTAAGCCTTGGTAATCTCTCCCGTACTAGAAATTTGATGCCAATCAGGGCGCTGTCCAACTTCCTTCCATTGCAAAATTGGGGCTATATCTTTGTCATCCTTTTGTTCTCTGCTTATCGTCTCCTCAGACCAAGACGCTGATGCACTTAGCTCCAACCGTCTACAATCCAGGGCTCTTGTTTTCCCTTCTACTTTTGAGCAATGCTTACACTCCTGCTTACAAGGTCGTCGTGATAAAGCGTCAGCATTCGAATGGGCTTGTCCCTTCCTGTGTTGTGTTTCGAAATCATAATTCTGTAACCTTTCTAACCATCTAGCTACTTGTCCTTCCGGATTCTTGAAGGAAAGTAGCCATTGGAGGGCCGCATGGTCTGTTCTCAAAGTAAATCTTTGTCCATACAGATACTTGTGAAAATGTTTAATGGAGTCCACCACAGCTAGCAGCTCACGTCTAGTCACACAATAATTTCGTTCAGCTTTTGACAAACTTCTGCTAAAGTAGGCTACCACTCTCTCGCTACCATTCACTTCCTGTGATAAAACAGCACCGATCCCTGTATTGCTAGCATCCATATCAAGTTGAAACACAATACCTGGTAGAGGATAAGACAACATGGGCGATGAGACAAGAGCCTCTTTCAATCTCTCAAAAGCTACTTGGCAATCTGGCGTCCATTGAAATTGCGTCTTCCTCTCAGTCAATTGGTGAAGGGCTCTAGCGATAGTGGAAAAACTGGGTACAAAGCGTCTGTAATAGCTGCAAAGACCCAAGAAGCTTCTGAGCTCATGAAGATTAGTAGGTGTAGGCCAGTGCTTGACGACTTCCGTTTTTTCTGGATCCGTGCCTACTCCGTCTTTGGATACAATATGTCCCAGATATTTAACTTCCCTCTTAAAGAATGAGCACTTCTTCGGATTTAGTTTCATTCCCGCACTTCGAATACGCTGCATCACTTCTCTCAAGTTATTTATGTGCTCATCAAATGTCTTTCCGAAGACTATAATGTCATCTAGGTAAACCAGGCAAGCATTCCAATTTAAGCCCCGCTTGTTCCATCAGTCTCTCAAAAGTTGCCGGTGCATTGCAGAGCCCGAAAGGCATAACCGTAAACTGCCATAGTCCGTTTCCCGTGGAGAAAGCTGTTTTATGTTTGTCACCAGGGTGTAAACCTACTTGCCAGTAGCCGCTTTTGAGATCTAGGGTTGAAAATATGTGAGCCCCAGAAAGAGTGTTTAATGTGTCATCGATACGCGGCAGTGGGTAGCTGTCTTTTTGTGTGACGTTATTTAAAGCCCTGTAGTCAACGCAAAAACGCAGAGAGCCATCTTTTTTTGGAACCAGAACAACAGGCGAGCACCATGGGCTGTTAGACGGCTCTATAATTTCTTGTCCCTTCATTTGTTCCAACATGTGAGCGGCTTCTTGTTGTTTTGCTAATGGTAGTCGCCGTGGTGTTTGCCGGATTGGTCTAGTGTTACCTGTATCTATCCTATGGGTTACCATATTAGTCCGACCACCTTCATTTTCACTGTCGGGCATGACGTCTTTAAACTCTAGCAACAGTTGTTTAGTTTTATTGTACTCTTCCTCTGACAGATTCTCGCTCACATCCCCAAGCATTAGATCAACTCGAGAATCACATAACGATGCACTATCTAAAGGGACCACCGCACCACACGTTGCAATAAGCTCCACTGGGCAACAGGTGGCGATATTCTTTTGTAGGTTGCAAGCTTGAGTGTCAACGTTCATAACACAAACAGGTACTCTCCTGTTTTCTCTGCAATCAACCAATACTCTCCCAACTGGCAACCTTCTGTATGCTTCCTTTGACTGCTCTATGAGGCTTGTGATAGACATGGGATCGTTACCTTCTATTGTTCCCCATATAATGGCTTCAGACTGTGGGGGTATGATGGTGTCTTCTGTTACCAAGACCCTCTTAATCTGTTCTTCTTCCATGTTGTCCCCCAGCAAGGGAATTTCTATATTCCCATATTGTACTGTGCCACCCCCAATGTTCAACGTGAATCCAAATAATTGCATAAAGTCTAGACCCAGAATACACTCATCCATGATATGGGCGACAAAGAATTCGTGTTTGTTTGGTGAGCTGAAAGATGATCAGCGTAGCAGAAAATATTTCCAATACTTAGGGGATGAACAATTAATTTCTTTCAGCATTTCTAGTTGCTTTTCTCTTTACACTCTCGCCAACTCTTTCTATTTCAGCTTTCTTTTCTTTCCTTTCCATTTATTTCAAAACATTGAACCGAACAAGTCAGCAACTTTCTTTAGTTCAGTATATCCAGCCATGTATCTATTAATATTTATCAAATGTACCAATGCATTCTGTACTCTTTTATAGATAATTATGATATCTAATATCTTTTATAGTTTACAGTCACTGACAATATTATCAAGCCAATACTGTTGTGATTAACATAACACACTCAACTGTCAACAATCTAATAATCAATGTCATAATCAATTATTATGTTTTTACAATATTTTATTCTTTCATATAATTGTCCCAACAAGGAGAAAACAAAATGTATACCAAAATGTTACAAATATATAAATGATGATATGATGATGACTGAGTGTCCTTGCAATGAAAATTAGATTAATGTGAGGAATATTCGAGCAGAGCAACACATTTACCTCGCTCTCTTACCCTAAAGTACAACCTTTTCCAAAAGCAAGATTTGGAAAATATATATAAAACAAACAAGAACAGCAGGAAAAAGACAAACGGAGAAACTTTTAAAGAAATACTACAAATACTTACAAATATCAATAATAATGACTTAAAGACCCAAAGAAATTGTGTACAATATTAATACAATGTAAACAATAAACAAAACAATTCTATAAACACAAAAATCTACTGGTGTTAAATCTGCCACCTCTATAATCTTAATTTCTGATCATATATATATTACACTTGAAAAAAGACAAAATTTAACAAGGACACAATATCAGTGATACCAAATTTTGACAAGAACAATACTGTCACCAGCTTTCTAAATATAGAACATATACAAATTTAAAATTAAAATAAAAATTATCAGTAATACATTTCAATACTAATTATCTTCCTGTAATGTCAGTCAATACTAACACTGATATAGCTTATCACTTTGAAGAGTGCTTCTTAATCTTTTCCCTTTTCACTGTTAAACTTTCAATAGAATACTTGTACTGCACAAAATTACTATTCCTTGAGGTATATAATATACATCAGCAAAAATTTACTGCCTGTGTCAAAATTTACAATTACTGTCCAACTTCAATAGAATAGATATACTTGTACTGAAAAAAATTACTGACTATTATTTGATGAGATATATAATATACATTGGCACAAATTTACTGTCTTCCTCAGTCCAAATTTACAATAACTGTCCAACTTCAATACAATATATAAATATACTTGTACTGCACAAAATTATTGACTTTACTTTATGAGAGATATAATATATATTGACACAAATTTAATATTATCCTGTCTGAAAATGTACAATTACAGTTCTTATTGTTACAGAAAAATATGGCTAATCAAAAACTTGATAACTTGGGCTTCAAGACACTTTAATGAGTGTAATCAATAATAAACAATTAAAAACTTAACAATTGACAGCAGTCAATGTCTGAATATCACAGCTTTACAGAACTTGTACTTTTCTCGCCTTACTCTACTGGTCCTCTACTGTGTCAGCCTGGCTTGACCCAAACATGTTGAAAAGCACAGTTCATACTCAGATAACCATATCACTGTTGATCTACATTGGGATTGTTTACATGTGTTTGGTTGATTAATCATAGGGCCAGCATCACAGTTCAGTTTTATTATTTTCATAGTTTGAGTATACCTCTATCATACCAAGTGTTGTTCACCTAAGTGTGTCCTATCAGCTGTTGAAGCACAACAAGTGTCCTAATAACTGTTTAGGTTCCTCAAATGTCCTTTTAACTGTTGGGGCACCTCAAGTGTCCTATCATATAGTAAGGCACCTTTTCTCTCCTACAAACTGCTGGGGCACATCATGTCAAGTCACCTGTGTGAGCACCTCAGGTGTCCTGTCAATTTTTGTGGCTGCAACTATTAGGCTTCATATCACTTTCAGGATACCTCAGATGTAACTCTATCTCTATGTATATTTATTTATTTATTAGTTTTTAATTACCGTTATTCTTATATAATCCATAGTATTTTTTAAATGTGAAGTGTTTATTGCTTCCAGAACCACTTGATTTTTTTTTCAGTTTCATTAACTATATATATATATATATATATATATATATGTATGTATATATATATATATATATATATATACTTGAAATGTTTCATCACACTTCTTTTTTCTGAAGGTTAGTTTTGTTTTGTTTACAGATATCAAGCTACAAAATTAGTTTCCAATTGTTTAGGGTTCTTGTCAATATCTGCAATTTAAATCCATGTATAAAGTTTTGTTAACTTGGACTTTTTTTTTTATACAACTTTATATTTTTTTGTTTTCCTGAGGTTCAAAGGTATCAATTGATTTTGTTGGCAGATATCAAGGTAGAGAAATAGATTAGTCAAAATATTTGCACTATTCCTATTTCCAATATCTGCCAAAGTGTCTGATAAGTGTAACTAGTAAAGATTAGGAAAATGGTGATTGCAAAGTCTTACATATGGACAAAAAGAATGCTAAAGATTGATCTCTTGGGGCTTGATTGAGTGAACAAATGTTGGACTAACAGAAGTGTTATGGAGTGTTTGTGTGTGTGTTTCTATGGTGACAGTGGGATGAGGTTAGCGATTGGTTGTGATTGATACAAAATATGTGGCATTGTTGTCATTTTGTCTTAGTTAAGACAGAAGACTCCAGAGTGTGAAGCCGAAAGGTTGTATTATTTTAGTAAGTTAGATTTTGTTATGAAATGTTATAAATTTTATATTTAGTTTTGTTCACAAGGAAGTTATTCAAGTTATTTGAAGTTTTATTAGTTTAGATATGCTATGCCTACAAGTTTACTTGTCTACCAGCAGTTTGCTGCTACAAGTCAACAATCATCAACATTAAGAAGACTAAATTAAGTAAAGACATGTCTATTTCTACATCATTATGTTGCTACTAACCTATTGTTACTAACAACTTTGAAATGGAAGAGGGGATATCTAAGTTATACTCAACTCCTCCAATTCCATACAATAGTAGAGAACTGATATAAAATAAAACATTAACAAAATGTGTATTATTATTGTAACTTTTCCTCCACTTTGCTTTTTTTTTTTCCTCCTAGATTTTCATCATTTTTTTTCCTAAAGTCATTTCAGTTTTAAATTATTTTGTGCTACAAGTTACCAGAACAAAGTCAAGCAAGAGAGAGGTCACAACACTAAGACTTAGACTTCTCATAATAATGGATTTTTTTCTCATAAGAATGGATTATCTTCTCATAAGAATGGATTGTCTTCTCATAAGAATGGATAGTTTTCTCAAAAGAATGGATGGCTGCCTGGTCATGTGGTCATCTTGATGCTCATATCTTGCCAGATGCCATTTATTCTACTGAACTTTTGGTCAAGGAAGTAGATTCTCTTCAACTCTCAAGGAACATTCAAAACATGTCTTACATTTGACAAGTGCAGTGTACATGTAAGTAATGTTGAAACATTATCTGATCTCATTTATGCATTCTTGATGACAATCTGCAGCCACTTAACCAATTACATCAGATCTGGATAAAGTGGTCACCTTTAAATATGTCAATAAGCTGGAGTTGTTGTTTTTTTGTTATGCAAATGAGAGCAATAGCACTAAATAACAAAGTACCTGACAATGTTCTACTAAGAAAAAAACTGCTGATGGGAAAAAGATTAAACACAAATTTTTAAGCAATCTGTCACAGCATCTCTACGATGTAAGCCAGAGAAAAGATAAAATTTAAAAAAAAGTTTGTGAATTTTATTGTTTAGAAACAATGCAAAGAGAAACATTTGAAAGAAAATTGGCTGTCTTTCATCAAGGCGAGTAACTAAGAAGAATAGTCTAGGTCTTTTAGAATAGGCTCTAGCTTTAAAGAATTTGCATCATCCAAGTCAACTTTAGGGTATTTTAAGACATATTCACGGATTTTCCTATCTACAGGCTTGTCTTTAGGACCTTCTTTTGCAATTAAGATGTTATTAAGGTACTGTGTTTCGGTTTGGTTTTCTTCTAGACCTGAAAAGCTATTTAATTTTATGAGCGTCAACATTGAATCAAACTTTGCCCCAGCAACATGCTCCAGCTTTCCATTCAGTGTAAATTTATACTTATTCTCATCTGTAAGTTTCTTTATATGTTCGCCTAAGCTAGGGTCTTTCTTTAAAATCTCTTCCCACATCCAAGGCTCCTCTTTCGATGCAATTTGACGACTTAAGGCAGTGTAGAAAGCTTCAGATTTATTTCCAAAAGTATAAGGTACACTAGGTCTATCTGTGCTTTCCCTGTAATTTATATGAAAATTTGTTTTTTCACTATCAAATCCATTACCCCTTCCTAAAAATCCTCTATATCTGACGCTAAAATTTGCAATGATAACAGCCGTATATGGAATCGTAGTTCTAATTTTTCTGAGCAAAACCTTATACTGTGCACTTGTATTTGGTGGAATGTTATGTTCCAATGTGTCGTGTAACGTGGTTCTTTCTGCCTCGTTGTTTCCAGTAATGATCAATTCTGAATATTTGAATCCTGTTTTAAAGGGCATCTGCACCTTGCTAAATAAATTTGTTAAAAACTCAAGTGAAACAGATAACTTTTCCTTATTTCTCCACCTGCTGGTTGGTGAGTGTGTGACTGTTTCCGAGACTACATTCGAGTATTGAAATGTCTTTATAGAGCTCGTATTTTTTTCGTTGTGAAATACGGCGCTATGAACTTCTTCCGGTTCTAGATAATCAATATACTTTTCTCCGTATTTTATTTCCTTTACAGTTAAAGACCATTCCAGGTATTCTACTGCTAATATTTCTTTACATTTTAAGTCTGTACATTCTTCTTCTCCCCAGAAAAGTCTAGAATCAGCCACCCAAGAATCTCCTTCTCTTTTGAAATCATCTCCGATATAAATGCCTTTTTTCCCAGCGGCATGGCCGTAGCCTATTGCTGCAGCCAGTCTTACCAATTTAGGCAATGTAGATTCCATTATTTTTGTTTTCAATTTGTCTACATTATCTAATGTCCGTTGGTCAACTTCCATTTTACAGCAGTGGAGCTTATCTAAACATCCCAAGGAATCACAGTTACCTTTGTGCAATCCTGTTACATAGTAATCATCTCTACAATTAAATACACCTTGCTTATTGAAGTTCAGATTCTGAAAATAACAATCGCCGTAAGACTCTGGGTGATTAGATGGCTTAATGCATCTTGCATATTTAATGTTCTGTAAGTAAGTAATTCCTGAATCACTAGATGTTGTCTGCAAACCATGAAGAAAGAACCCTTGAGGACAGTATGCCCATCTATTATTTTGCTCAAATTCCCATGCCCAGTTCTCGTAGATGACTATTGTATCAGAATCTAAATAACGTAATGGGGGGCTGCAGCAGTGCACTCCTGTTAAAAGATGAAGTCCGTCAAATTTTTCAGTACTGTTTCTTTCAAGTCCGTTAATGTAAAAGTCATATTCTTTACATTTCAATTGACCTTCGTAATTAATGTTCTGCACCCATGAAGTTTTAACACATTCCCCATCGACCATTCCTAGTAGTGTCATAGTAACACACAACTTTGAGAACAGCATCATTGCTACCTGGTAATATAAAAAAAAATATACCATGTTACAATGTAAAACTGATAAGTACTATTTAAATAAAAGATAACCCCAAATGTCAATAGGGCCATAAAGGTAATATAACAGTGTACGTGTTGATTATTATGAACGAATAATAACAGGGCTCTGGATATATCTTATAAGACATGAAATCAGCTGTTTAATCTAACGCCATCTTGGTTGACAACAACAGTTACAAGGGATGTTACTCCCAAACACCGAGTGGTGCAACCTATATAAAACACACATCAACGGTACGTGGTTGTTTCTTTGTGAGTGAAAAGAAGGTTTCAAATCGTCTCATCTCTTCATGTGGTCCCATCTGGAGAATGGGCCACCAACAGCTTCTTCCAGGTGTTTCGGTCCTGGACGAATCTCTCCACCTGTCTTCTACAGAACAAAGAGGAACGCGTCGACTAACTCCCAGACTATCGTTTCAAAGATAATTTTGTAATAGTCAAGTGTTTTTTATAGTCCCCTAAACTGGGGAAGCTCAGATTGTATTTTAGACCTACGGTTTCACCAGAAGTCGTTTGGGAAGGAGATTGTCTGGAATGCGGACTACATGTCCCGCCCATCGAAGTTGGGACCTTTTTACTGTCACATTGATACTGGTCATTTTTGGCAAGATTTCTATATCTGGTATGTGGTCGGACCAACGTACCTTAGCGTAAATGGAAGGAGTTAAGTTAGTGATGCAGAGCTTGCGGTAATGTACACATTTAGCAACAATTAAGCCCAACCAACTAATATGTTCTAACTATAATTTATTATAAATATTCATTTATGTCTAATATATATATTGATAAAGAGATAGATATTTTACAAATTAGGGCATGAAAACTACCTGATATGTACAATATGTCACACGAGCAATTTTAGATAATCTTTTGGTATTGTTTTGTGATTTAAAAAAAAGAGAAAAGAACAAGTATCGAGCTTCTACTTTGTCAACGGCTGCTCGATGTTCCAGCACAGTTACCAACAGAGCTATTGACATTTTCATTTAAATGGAACTATAACGAGGATGTAGATCTACCTAAACTAAACTTCTGATTTAGCACTCTGAAGATCTATATCTACTAGAACTAGATCTTAGATAGATAGATAGATAGATAGATAGATAGATAGATAGATAGATAGATAGATAGATAGATAGATAGATAGATAGATAGATAGATAGATAGATAGATAGATAGATAGATAGATAGATAGATAGATAGATAGATAGATAGATAGATAGATAGATAGATAGATAGATAGATAGATAGATAGATAGATAGATAGATAGATAGATAGATAGATAGATAGATAGATAGATAGATAGATTGATTGATTGATTGATTGATTGATTGATTGATTGATTGATAGATAGATAGATAGATAGATAGATAGATAGATAGATAGATAGATAGATAGATAGATAGATAGATAGATAGATAGATAGATAGATAGATAGATAGATAGATTGATTGATTGATTGATTGATTGATTGATTGATTGATTGATTGATAGATTGATTGATTGATTGATTGAATGAATGAATGAATGAATGAATGAATGAATGAATGAATGATAGTATTGTGGTGTGAACATGTGCACAATTTGGCATCGCTATTTTGTTTTCGCATTGTAGTTGTGATATTGCCTACATAAACTATTCCTTTCTTCCGTGTTGATATTGCTGGCTGTTGTTAGCGCAATGTGTGTACTTTGGGACAGCAATCATTTGTTCTCTGTTCTCGGGTAAGTTAAGATTTATATAGATCTGCCCTTTTTGGTAGTAAAATCACTAAATTTAGAAAGCCTTCAAGACAGAAGACTCAAAAGTAAAGTAGCAATTCTTTACATTGACATAAACTCTGATATAACTTTTAAATGTTAAATGTTATCATTTATTTTAACTCAGCTATCTTTCAGCTCTAATCATCTAATTACACAATGCTTATTTCCCTTTAGCTAAGTACATTTTCCATATAAAAACAAGATTAAATTATTTACGACTAATCGATGAACTAACTGGTGGATATTTTTTTTTAATATTAATTCGTGTGTTGTCGCTGAACATATGTAAAGTTGGATGATGTTTGGATGAATAAAAGTGGGTCGAAAAAATTGATTCTCTATTCTGTTCTCCTGCCGTTAGAGAATGGAATTGGTTGCCTGAATCAGCCAGGAAAACCACTGCCTTTGTAGAGTTTAAGTCACTGATTAACATGCTTGACTAAATTGACACATGAAATACGTAGGACTTAATTATCTTTTTTTTTTTTTTTTGAAGTAACGTCTGTAATTTATAAGATAAGAAGAAGAGAATCCAAACATACAAGAAACACACAAGAAAGTTACAGAGTGTTGTATAAAGAATAGAACAAGAAACAGTTGGATAATGAGCAGTATAGTTTAAACACCTAGTCCAAGTTCATATAAGGATGTTGGTTTTACATGGTTGAAGCTGGTTAACAACGAATATTAATGTGACTCAATATACACAATGTATCAATAATAATGCTACATTTCCAGCTAGATCAAGTTTGGTTCTATATTATCAAACTACATTTCCAGCTAGATCAAGTTTGGTTCTATATTATCAAACTACAGGTGTATATTTATTATTTATACATGAGCGCAACCAATCTTTTTTTTTTAACGAGGGGGGGGGGGGTTGAGGACGGACTAAAAAAATTCGTTTTATTAGTGTTCAGTGCAGAGTAATCGCTTTCTTATAATATTATTAAGTTCTGTAATAATGTTTTGTAATGACATAAAGTTGTCTGTTTAATTGTTTTTAACTTCTTAGGAGAAGTATCTCTATGAAAAGCAAAATATTCGTCCAGACATGCAACTCTTGTTCAAATATGTAACCTATTCGAATACATAATTATTTTTTTTTTTAATTAAAGGTTCAAGAACGGAAGGGTTGATGGTTAGGAAATTAGTTTATCTTTAAAGTGGTATGGGTCTACATGGAACAATCCTGCTCAACATAGCGACCTCTATTGGTAAGAATTTCTCTCGTGAATTATATTGACTTACTTTGACACTGTGTTTTTAACTACGAAACCAACGCCGTGCTCCCTGACGTAAGCTTGTGCTTTGCCTTGCTTCATAAAGGTGTGGTCTTTCACTTTGATTTAACCAGAGTCAGCTAAGCGAGTTTGTTTGGAGGGCATCTATGCCTACCTCCGATCTGGAGAGCTCATCATTTTATTAATTAAGATTTCCTAGTATCGCTCATAAATAAAAAAAAATTAAATTATAACTTTTATATAGCGCTATTTTCATGCTTATAACATGCTCAGAACTCTATGGTCCAATTTCATTTGTGTAGCGGGGGAGGGGGTATCTGGGAGAAGGTTTTCTGTGCTGCCTTTAGACGCTCAGTAAAAAAAATTCTGCTCGAGTCGGGTGTCGAACCTCCTTCATTGGTATCCATTGGTCCTAATCCTCTCGACCACGCTTCCCACCCATTAAGTTATCATTGTATTTGCAATGTACTTACTTTCCTGTTCTCCAGCTTGAGAATAGAACTTCGCTTTTTTTTCCTTTTCTTTTAAAACATTGTTTTGTTTCTTTTACTTTTGCTTTTTAACTTTGTCCTATTCTTTTGTAACAATCGAGAAAAACAGGGCATGACGGGATAACCTTTTGACTGGGTCTGCCCCATCTAAGACAGGTAGTAGCTGTCCAGTGTGTGTGGCGGGGGGGGTCCTAAAATATTTCCAGTTAGGCCCTTGACACTTAGCGCTCTGCCTGAAGTCGATTGATCATTTTAGTTTAAATTACCGGTGAAGTCTACTTCATGTGTTTTTCTGGAGTTACGAAGTTGAATTGTCCTCTCCAGTTTGTAATTATTTTCCACGTTCTGACAGAATTGTTCGTTTTTACGTGCTACCCTGTTATGATAACACTTCAATAATATTTATGTTTGTATTCAGAAAACATTACTTTTGGTATAGACTTTTAGGAGAATGCATGCTCTTTTTATATAACGCAAATTAAAGTTTATAAAACCAATAATAATTTAAATAAATGGGGTCAAACCAACTTTAGTATCGTTAATTTGGGAGAAAGAGTTAAGGCCAGGGTTTTGAAGTACAAGATATATGCTCAGGAATTAGTCAGAACGATGTCGCCCACACAGTAGTTCGCCCCTGTCCACGCAGCCAAGATGACCAGGCACACGACAAATATTCGCTACAGTTTGGGATCAGTTTAGTCGCAGGTTGTGCCGGTCCATTTCGAAACATCGTCTGCCGCTAGTTACCTAAGGGTCGCCAGGTCTCCTTTTTTATTTGTCTCAGCGTTGTCCAGTAATATGTGACCCAGTTCTCCTTTTTTATATGGTGGGAAACGTGGTCGAGAGGCTAAGTGCGCCTTGGCTTGGATACCTAGAAGGGGGGGGGGCTCGAGGTTGTGTTTACTGAGCGCCTACTCCTCCAACTCCTAGATACCCCCCCCCCCACTGGTTCACAAATGAGATTGGACAAAAGGGCTCTGAGCATGCTATAAGCATGAAAGTAGCGCTATATAAAAGCTATAAATATATATCTCTTAGGGTTGTCCACTAATATGTGACCCAGTTCTCCTGTTAGTAGTTCCTCCCATCTCAATATCTGAATCAGGTGAAGGCCGGGAGATGGACTGGTTATCAGAGGCTAAGTGCCACGCATGTCCTTGTAAGCCTGTCACAGGTAATTTAGCGATTCGAGAGAAATAAAGATAAATATTAAGACAGAAATGGATTGTTTATGGTTTAGTATCTCTTTTCCGTAAGTCAACCAAACAAAATGTTAAAGAACGATTTAAGTTTAAATTTGAAACTCTTCGAAAAAAAAATTTTGATTTTTGTTTCTGTATATAAGATACGTAACATTAAGTATGTCTCAGTTGCAGCGCAGCAAGGCGACTTAGTAGTTACAAGTCAAGTACGCCTATTTCAATTTTCATACACCCAAATTACGTCATCAGCTGAGTTTATTTGCGGTGTGAGAAGCAAAGCCAATAGGAACCTATCATCAATTGTTTTCACGTCTTTAATCATGACAAGGACAGCGAACGTGGCCGTGTCGTTATCTGGAGATGATGTGGTCTCAAAAAAAGAGTCATCCACACTTGTAGTATTGGAAAGATCAAAGTCTAATGGTAAACTCAAGCTGCTCAAAGTAAGTGAATTCTCTAATTTGCAGTTTCGGATTAAGGCTTTTTTTAATAGACAAAAAAACTATTTTTAAAAGTATATGATTACGCTAACTCACGCACAAACACAATATTTTTTTTTATAAATATTTGATTCGTATAGTTTTGGTAATGTAAAGATTCTATAAATGCAATTAGCGAGGTCTAAAAAAAAAGGTCAAAGGTCACGTGACATTACCATTGCAATTATAATTAAAATACAACGAATTAGCGGAAAGCTGTCTTCATATAGATGTCTGAAGTCTTTTTACCGCTGCTCTGAGGTCCTCCATGAATGTGTGGCGCCAAGTTATACGAGGACGTCCCTGTTTGCACTGTCTCCATGTCATTGCAACTCTTGGTATGCGTAATTCATTCTGTTGAAAGCAAACCTCATGCGATGCTCGGTCACAGCCTCATTAAGTGGTCGAGGGCCAGTTCCACATAGGATTTCTTTGTTTCAGACCCGATCTCTGTAACGGGGACTCTTAAAATCAATTTGAACCATCTTTTGCCGAGCTATATTTAGTCTTTTGTCAATGTTGTCACATGACTTCCATCTCTCGTATACGTTGCTGTTGGAATGACGATTGTGTTAAGTAGGTAGATTTTTGTCTCAAGTCCAAGAGCTTGGCTTGTCTAAAAAGGCCGCAGCCTCTTTCAAGTGGTCCCTCCCTTTCCTATTTGACATGTTCTTCGTTTGCTATGATGTATGCGAACGTATCCATCTCTCCAAGCCCTGACTTTTTGCTTTCCTTTTCTTTGAGTGGTGGTCCGTATCCACTTTTAGCTTCCGTCAGATCTCGGACAATACGATGGAGAATCTTTGTGTTATTTCTGCATGCAGCTGTTTGTTCCTACCCCGGGTTTTTCCAGCCAGAAACTTCTCTCTAATTTTCAGAACTGCTTCCATGTTGATCCTCTGTTTTCTCGTCTCCTCTCGTCTAAGTCTGTTATCTTTCTTCTTGTCAATCAATTTCTTTGCCCTGTCTTGTATCCATCGTTTTGTTATCTTTCTTCTTGTCAATCAATTTCTTTGCCCTGTCTTGTATCCATCGTTTTGTTATCTTTCTTCTTGTCAATCAATTTCTTTGCCCTGTCTTGTATCCATCGTTTTGTTATCTTTCTTCTTGTCAATCAATTTCTTTGCCCTGTCTTGTATCCATCGTTTTGTTATCTTTCTTCTTGTCAATCAATTTCTTTGCCCTGTCTTGTATCCATCGTTTTGTTATCTTTCTTCTTGTCAATCAATTTCTTTGCCCTGTCTTGTATCCATCGTTTTGTTATCTTTCTTCTTGTCAATCAATTTCTTTGCCCTGTCTTGTATCCATCGTTTTGTTATCTTTCTTCTTGTCAATCAATTTCTTTGCCCTGTCTTGTATCCATCGTTTTGTTATCTTTCTTCTTGTCAATCAATTTCTTTGCCCTGTCTTGTATCCATCGTTTTGTTATCTTTCTTCTTGTCAATCAATTTCTTTGCCCTGTCTTGTATCCATCGTTTTGTTATCTTTCTTCTTGTCAATCAATTTCTTTGCCCTGTCTTGTATCCATCGTTTTGTTATCTTTCTTCTTGTCAATCAATTTCTTTGCCCTGTCTTGTATCCATCGTTTTGTTATCTTTCTTCTTGTCAATCAATTTCTTTGCCCTGTCTTGTATCCATCGTTTTGTTATCTTTCTTCTTGTCAATCAATTTCTTTGCCCTGTCTTGTATCCATCGTTTTGTTATCTTTCTTCTTGTCAATCAATTTCTTTGCCCTGTCTTGTATCCATCGTTTTGTTATCTTTCTTCTTGTCAATCAATTTCTTTGCCCTGTCTTGTATCCATCGTTTTGTTATCTTTCTTCTTGTCAATCAATTTCTTTGCCCTGTCTTGTATCCATCGTTTTGTTATCTTTCTTCTTGTCAATCAATTTCTTTGCCCTGTCTTGTATCCATCGTTTTGTTATCTTTCTTCTTGTCAATCAATTTCTTTGCCCTGTCTTGTATCCATCGTTTTGTTATCTTTCTTCTTGTCAATCAATTTCTTTGCCCTGTCTTGTATCCATCGTTTTGTTATCTTTCTTCTTGTCAATCAATTTCTTTGCCCTGTCTTGTATCCATCGTTTTGTTATCTTTCTTCTTGTCAATCAATTTCTTTGCCCTGTCTTGTATCCATCGTTTTGTTATCTTTCTTCTTGTCAATCAATTTCTTTGCCCTGTCTTGTATCCATCGTTTTGTTATCTTTCTTCTTGTCAATCAATTTCTTTGCCCTGTCTTGTATCCATCGTTTTGTTATCTTTCTTCTTGTCAATCAATTTCTTTGCCCTGTCTTGTATCCATCGTTTTGTTATCTTTCTTCTTGTCAATCAATTTCTTTGCCCTGTCTTGTATCCATCGTTTTGTTATCTTTCTTCTTGTCAATCAATTTCTTTGCCCTGTCTTGTATCCATCGTTTTGTTATCTTTCTTCTTGTCAATCAATTTCTTTGCCCTGTCTTGTATCCATCGTTTTGTTATCTTTCTTCTTGTCAATCAATTTCTTTGCCCTGTCTTGTATCCATCGTTTTGTTATCTTTCTTCTTGTCAATCAATTTCTTTGCCCTGTCTTGTATCCATCGTTTTGTTATCTTTCTTCTTGTCAATCAATTTCTTTGCCCTGTCTTGTATCCATCGTTTTGTTATCTTTCTTCTTGTCAATCAATTTCTTTGCCCTGTCTTGTATCCATCGTTTTGTTATCTTTCTTCTTGTCAATCAATTTCTTTGCCCTGTCTTGTATCCATCGTTTTGTTATCTTTCTTCTTGTCAATCAATTTCTTTGCCCTGTCTTGTATCCATCGTTTTGTTATCTTTCTTCTTGTCAATCAATTTCTTTGCCCTGTCTTGTATCCATCGTTTTGTTATCTTTCTTCTTGTCAATCAATTTCTTTGCCCTGTCTTGTATCCATCGTTTTGTTATCTTTCTTCTTGTCAATCAATTTCTTTGCCCTGTCTTGTATCCATCGTTTTGTTATCTTTCTTCTTGTCAATCAATTTCTTTGCCCTGTCTTGTATCCATCGTTTTGTTATCTTTCTTCTTGTCAATCAATTTCTTTGCCCTGTCTTGTATCCATCGTTTTGTTATCTTTCTTCTTGTCAATCAATTTCTTTGCCCTGTCTTGTATCCATCGTTTTGTTATCTTTCTTCTTGTCAATCAATTTCTTTGCCCTGTCTTGTATCCATCGTTTTGTTATCTTTCTTCTTGTCAATCAATTTCTTTGCCCTGTCTTGTATCCATCGTTTTGTTATCTTTCTTCTTGTCAATCAATTTCTTTGCCCTGTCTTGTATCCATCGTTTTGTTATCTTTCTTCTTGTCAATCAATTTCTTTGCCCTGTCTTGTATCCATCGTTTTGTTATCTTTCTTCTTGTCAATCAATTTCTTTGCCCTGTCTTGTATCCATCGTTTTGTTATCTTTCTTCTTGTCAATCAATTTCTTTGCCCTGTCTTGTATCCATCGTTTTGTTATCTTTCTTCTTGTCAATCAATTTCTTTGCCCTGTCTTGTATCCATCGTTTTGTTATCTTTCTTCTTGTCAATCAATTTCTTTGCCCTGTCTTGTATCCATCGTTTTGTTATCTTTCTTCTTGTCAATCAATTTCTTTGCCCTGTCTTGTATCCATCGTTTTGTTATCTTTCTTCTTGTCAATCAATTTCTTTGCCCTGTCTTGTATCCATCGTTTTGTTATCTTTCTTCTTGTCAATCAATTTCTTTGCCCTGTCTTGTATCCATCGTTTTGTTATCTTTCTTCTTGTCAATCAATTTCTTTGCCCTGTCTTGTATCCATCGTTTTGTTATCTTTCTTCTTGTCAATCAATTTCTTTGCCCTGTCTTGTATCCATCGTTTTGTTATCTTTCTTCTTGTCAATCAATTTCTTTGCCCTGTCTTGTATCCATCGTTTTGTTATCTTTCTTCTTGTCAATCAATTTCTTTGCCCTGTCTTGTATCCATCGTTTTGTTATCTTTCTTCTTGTCAATCAATTTCTTTGCCCTGTCTTGTATCCATCGTTTTGTTATCTTTCTTCTTGTCAATCAATTTCTTTGCCCTGTCTTGTATCCATCGTTTTGTTATCTTTCTTCTTGTCAATCAATTTCTTTGCCCTGTCTTGTATCCATCGTTTTGTTATCTTTCTTCTTGTCAATCAATTTCTTTGCCCTGTCTTGTATCCATCGTTTTGTTATCTTTCTTCTTGTCAATCAATTTCTTTGCCCTGTCTTGTATCCATCGTTTTGTTATCTTTCTTCTTGTCAATCAATTTCTTTGCCCTGTCTTGTATCCATCGTTTTGTTATCTTTCTTCTTGTCAATCAATTTCTTTGCCCTGTCTTGTATCCATCGTTTTGTTATCTTTCTTCTTGTCAATCAATTTCTTTGCCCTGTCTTGTATCCATCGTTTTGTTATCTTTCTTCTTGTCAATCAATTTCTTTGCCCTGTCTTGTATCCATCGTTTTGTTATCTTTCTTCTTGTCAATCAATTTCTTTGCCCTGTCTTGTATCCATCGTTTTGTTATCTTTCTTCTTGTCAATCAATTTCTTTGCCCTGTCTTGTATCCATCGTTTTGTTATCTTTCTTCTTGTCAATCAATTTCTTTGCCCTGTCTTGTATCCATCGTTTTGTTATCTTTCTTCTTGTCAATCAATTTCTTTGCCCTGTCTTGTATCCATCGTTTTGTTATCTTTCTTCTTGTCAATCAATTTCTTTGCCCTGTCTTGTATCCATCGTTTTGTTATCTTTCTTCTTGTCAATCAATTTCTTTGCCCTGTCTTGTATCCATCGTTTTGTTATCTTTCTTCTTGTCAATCAATTTCTTTGCCCTGTCTTGTATCCATCGTTTTGTTATCTTTCTTCTTGTCAATCAATTTCTTTGCCCTGTCTTGTATCCATCGTTTTGTTATCTTTCTTCTTGTCAATCAATTTCTTTGCCCTGTCTTGTATCCATCGTTTTGTTATCTTTCTTCTTGTCAATCAATTTCTTTGCCCTGTCTTGTATCCATCGTTTTGTTATCTTTCTTCTTGTCAATCAATTTCTTTGCCCTGTCTTGTATCCATCGTTTTGTTATCTTTCTTCTTGTCAATCAATTTCTTTGCCCTGTCTTGTATCCATCGTTTTGTTATCTTTCTTCTTGTCAATCAATTTCTTTGCCCTGTCTTGTATCCATCGTTTTGTTATCTTTCTTCTTGTCAATCAATTTCTTTGCCCTGTCTTGTATCCATCGTTTTGTTATCTTTCTTCTTGTCAATCAATTTCTTTGCCCTGTCTTGTATCCATCGTTTTGTTATCTTTCTTCTTGTCAATCAATTTCTTTGCCCTGTCTGTATCCATCGTTTTGTTATCTTTCTTCTTGTCAATCAATTTCTTTGCCCTGTCTTGTATCCATCGTTTTGTTATCTTTCTTCTTGTCAATCAATTTCTTTGCCCTGTCTTGTATCCATCGTTTTGTTATCTTTCTTCTTGTCAATCAATTTCTTTGCCCTGTCTTGTATCCATCGTTTTGTTATCTTTCTTCTTGTCAATCAATTTCTTTGCCCTGTCTTGTATCCATCGTTTTGTTATCTTTCTTCTTGTCAATCAATTTCTTTGCCCTGTCTTGTATCCATCGTTTTGTTATCTTTCTTCTTGTCAATCAATTTCTTTGCCCTGTCTTGTATCCATCGTTTTGTTATCTTTCTTCTTGTCAATCAATTTCTTTGCCCTGTCTTGTATCCATCGTTTTGTTATCTTTCTTCTTGTCAATCAATTTCTTTGCCCTGTCTTGTATCCATCGTTTTGTTATCTTTCTTCTTGTCAATCAATTTCTTTGCCCTGTCTTGTATCCATCGTTTTGTTATCTTTCTTCTTGTCAATCAATTTCTTTGCCCTGTCTTGTATCCATCGTTTTGTTATCTTTCTTCTTGTCAATCAATTTCTTTGCCCTGTCTTGTATCCATCGTTTTGTTATCTTTCTTCTTGTCAATCAATTTCTTTGCCCTGTCTTGTATCCATCGTTTTGTTATCTTTCTTCTTGTCAATCAATTTCTTTGCCCTGTCTTGTATCCATCGTTTTGTTATCTTTCTTCTTGTCAATCAATTTCTTTGCCCTGTCTTGTATCCATCGTTTTGTTATCTTTCTTCTTGTCAATCAATTTCTTTGCCCTGTCTTGTATCCATCGTTTTGTTATCTTTCTTCTTGTCAATCAATTTCTTTGCCCTGTCTTGTATCCATCGTTTTGTTATCTTTCTTCTTGTCAATCAATTTCTTTGCCCTGTCTTGTATCCATCGTTTTGTTATCTTTCTTCTTGTCAATCAATTTCTTTGCCCTGTCTTGTATCCATCGTTTTGTTATCTTTCTTCTTGTCAATCAATTTCTTTGCCCTGTCTTGTATCCATCGTTTTGTTATCTTTCTTCTTGTCAATCAATTTCTTTGCCCTGTCTTGTATCCATCGTTTTGTTATCTTTCTTCTTGTCAATCAATTTCTTTGCCCTGTCTTGTATCCATCGTTTTGTTATCTTTCTTCTTGTCAATCAATTTCTTTGCCCTGTCTTGTATCCATCGTTTTGTTATCTTTCTTCTTGTCAATCAATTTCTTTGCCCTGTCTTGTATCCATCGTTTTGTTATCTTTCTTCTTGTCAATCAATTTCTTTGCCCTGTCTTGTATCCATCGTTTTGTTATCTTTCTTCTTGTCAATCAATTTCTTTGCCCTGTCTTGTATCCATCGTTTTGTTATCTTTCTTCTTGTCAATCAATTTCTTTGCCCTGTCTTGTATCCATCGTTTTGTTATCTTTCTTCTTGTCAATCAATTTCTTTGCCCTGTCTTGTATCCATCGTTTTGTTATCTTTCTTCTTGTCAATCAATTTCTTTGCCCTGTCTTGTATCCATCGTTTTGTTATCTTTCTTCTTGTCAATCAATTTCTTTGCCCTGTCTTGTATCCATCGTTTTGTTATCTTTCTTCTTGTCAATCAATTTCTTTGCCCTGTCTTGTATCCATCGTTTTGTTATCTTTCTTCTTGTCAATCAATTTCTTTGCCCTGTCTTGTATCCATCGTTTTGTTATCTTTCTTCTTGTCAATCAATTTCTTTGCCCTGTCTTGTATCCATCGTTTTGTTATCTTTCTTCTTGTCAATCAATTTCTTTGCCCTGTCTTGTATCCATCGTTTTGTTATCTTTCTTCTTGTCAATCAATTTCTTTGCCCTGTCTTGTATCCATCGTTTTGTTATCTTTCTTCTTGTCAATCAATTTCTTTGCCCTGTCTTGTATCCATCGTTTTGTTATCTTTCTTCTTGTCAATCAATTTCTTTGCCCTGTCTGTATCCATCGTTTTGTTATCTTTCTTCTTGTCAATCAATTTCTTTGCCCTGTCTTGTATCCATCGTTTTGTTATCTTTCTTCTTGTCAATCAATTTCTTTGCCCTGTCTTGTATCCATCGTTTTGTTATCTTTCTTCTTGTCAATCAATTTCTTTGCCCTGTCTTGTATCCATCGTTTTGTTATCTTTCTTCTTGTCAATCAATTTCTTTGCCCTGTCTTGTATCCATCGTTTTGTTATCTTTCTTCTTGTCAATCAATTTCTTTGCCCTGTCTTGTATCCATCGTTTTGTTATCTTTCTTCTTGTCAATCAATTTCTTTGCCCTGTCTTGTATCCATCGTTTTGTTATCTTTCTTCTTGTCAATCAATTTCTTTGCCCTGTCTTGTATCCATCGTTTTGTTATCTTTCTTCTTGTCAATCAATTTCTTTGCCCTGTCTTGTATCCATCGTTTTGTTATCTTTCTTCTTGTCAATCAATTTCTTTGCCCTGTCTTGTATCCATCGTTTTGTTATCTTTCTTCTTGTCAATCAATTTCTTTGCCCTGTCTTGTATCCATCGTTTTGTTATCTTTCTTCTTGTCAATCAATTTCTTTGCCCTGTCTTGTATCCATCGTTTTGTTATCTTTCTTCTTGTCAATCAATTTCTTTGCCCTGTCTTGTATCCATCGTTTTGTTATCTTTCTTCTTGTCAATCAATTTCTTTGCCCTGTCTTGTATCCATCGTTTTGTTATCTTTCTTCTTGTCAATCAATTTCTTTGCCCTGTCTTGTATCCATCGTTTTGTTATCTTTCTTCTTGTCAATCAATTTCTTTGCCCTGTCTTGTATCCATCGTTTTGTTATCTTTCTTCTTGTCAATCAATTTCTTTGCCCTGTCTTGTATCCATCGTTTTGTTATCTTTCTTCTTGTCAATCAATTTCTTTGCCCTGTCTTGTATCCATCGTTTTGTTATCTTTCTTCTTGTCAATCAATTTCTTTGCCCTGTCTTGTATCCATCGTTTTGTTATCTTTCTTCTTGTCAATCAATTTCTTTGCCCTGTCTTGTATCCATCGTTTTGTTATCTTTCTTCTTGTCAATCAATTTCTTTGCCCTGTCTTGTATCCATCGTTTTGTTATCTTTCTTCTTGTCAATCAATTTCTTTGCCCTGTCTTGTATCCATCGTTTTGTTATCTTTCTTCTTGTCAATCAATTTCTTTGCCCTGTCTTGTATCCATCGTTTTGTTATCTTTCTTCTTGTCAATCAATTTCTTTGCCCTGTCTTGTATCCATCGTTTTGTTATCTTTCTTCTTGTCAATCAATTTCTTTGCCCTGTCTTGTATCCATCGTTTTGTTATCTTTCTTCTTGTCAATCAATTTCTTTGCCCTGTCTTGTATCCATCGTTTTGTTATCTTTCTTCTTGTCAATCAATTTCTTTGCCCTGTCTTGTATCCATCGTTTTGTTATCTTTCTTCTTGTCAATCAATTTCTTTGCCCTGTCTTGTATCCATCGTTTTGTTATCTTTCTTCTTGTCAATCAATTTCTTTGCCCTGTCTTGTATCCATCGTTTTGTTATCTTTCTTCTTGTCAATCAATTTCTTTGCCCTGTCTTGTATCCATCGTTTTGTTATCTTTCTTCTTGTCAATCAATTTCTTTGCCCTGTCTTGTATCCATCGTTTTGTTATCTTTCTTCTTGTCAATCAATTTCTTTGCCCTGTCTTGTATCCATCGTTTTGTTATCTTTCTTCTTGTCAATCAATTTCTTTGCCCTGTCTTGTATCCATCGTTTTGTTATCTTTCTTCTTGTCAATCAATTTCTTTGCCCTGTCTTGTATCCATCGTTTTGTTATCTTTCTTCTTGTCAATCAATTTCTTTGCCCTGTCTTGTATCCATCGTTTTGTTATCTTTCTTCTTTGCCCTGTCTTGTATCCATCGTTTTGTTATCTTTCTTCTTGTCAATCAATTTCTTTGCCCTGTCTTGTATCCATCGTTTTGTTATCTTTCTTCTTGTCAATCAATTTCTTTGCCCTGTCTTGTATCCATCGTTTTGTTATCTTTCTTCTTGTCAATCAATTTCTTTGCCCTGTCTTGTATCCATCGTTTTGTTATCTTTCTTCTTGTCAATCAATTTCTTTGCCCTGTCTTGTATCCATCGTTTTGTTATCTTTCTTCTTGTCAATCAATTTCTTTGCCCTGTCTTGTATCCATCGTTTTGTTATCTTTCTTCTTGTCAATCAATTTCTTTGCCCTGTCTTGTATCCATCGTTTTGTTATCTTTCTTCTTGTCAATCAATTTCTTTGCCCTGTCTTGTATCCATCGTTTTGTTATCTTTCTTCTTGTCAATCAATTTCTTTGCCCTGTCTTGTATCCATCGTTTTGTTATCTTTCTTCTTGTCAATCAATTTCTTTGCCCTGTCTTGTATCCATCGTTTTGTTATCTTTCTTCTTGTCAATCAATTTCTTTGCCCTGTCTTGTATCCATCGTTTTGTTATCTTTCTTCTTGTCAATCAATTTCTTTGCCCTGTCTTGTATCCATCGTTTTGTTATCTTTCTTCTTGTCAATCAATTTCTTTGCCCTGTCTTGTATCCATCGTTTTGTTATCTTTCTTCTTGTCAATCAATTTCTTTGCCCTGTCTTGTATCCATCGTTTTGTTATCTTTCTTCTTGTCAATCAATTTCTTTGCCCTGTCTTGTATCCATCGTTTTGTTATCTTTCTTCTTGTCAATCAATTTCTTTGCCCTGTCTTGTATCCATCGTTTTGTTATCTTTCTTCTTGTCAATCAATTTCTTTGCCCTGTCTTGTATCCATCGTTTTGTTATCTTTCTTCTTGTCAATCAATTTCTTTGCCCTGTCTTGTATCCATCGTTTTGTTATCTTTCTTCTTGTCAATCAATTTCTTTGCCCTGTCTTGTATCCATCGTTTTGTTATCTTTCTTCTTGTCAATCAATTTCTTTGCCCTGTCTTGTATCCATCGTTTTGTTATCTTTCTTCTTGTCAATCAATTTCTTTGCCCTGTCTTGTATCCATCGTTTTGTTATCTTTCTTCTTGTCAATCAATTTCTTTGCCCTGTCTTGTATCCATCGTTTTGTTATCTTTCTTCTTGTCAATCAATTTCTTTGCCCTGTCTTGTATCCATCGTTTTGTTATCTTTCTTCTTGTCAATCAATTTCTTTGCCCTGTCTTGTATCCATCGTTTTGTTATCTTTCTTCTTGTCAATCAATTTCTTTGCCCTGTCTTGTATCCATCGTTTTGTTATCTTTCTTCTTGTCAATCAATTTCTTTGCCCTGTCTTGTATCCATCGTTTTGTTATCTTTCTTCTTGTCAATCAATTTCTTTGCCCTGTCTTGTATCCATCGTTTTGTTATCTTTCTTCTTGTCAATCAATTTCTTTGCCCTGTCTTGTATCCATCGTTTTGTTATCTTTCTTCTTGTCAATCAATTTCTTTGCCCTGTCTTGTATCCATCGTTTTGTTATCTTTCTTCTTGTCAATCAATTTCTTTGCCCTGTCTTGTATCCATCGTTTTGTTATCTTTCTTCTTGTCAATCAATTTCTTTGCCCTGTCTTGTATCCATCGTTTTGTTATCTTTCTTCTTGTCAATCAATTTCTTTGCCCTGTCTTGTATCCATCGTTTTGTTATCTTTCTTCTTGTCAATCAATTTCTTTGCCCTGTCTTGTATCCATCGTTTTGTTATCTTTCTTCTTGTCAATCAATTTCTTTGCCCTGTCTTGTATCCATCGTTTTGTTATCTTTCTTCTTGTCAATCAATTTCTTTGCCCTGTCTTGTATCCATCGTTTTGTTATCTTTCTTCTTGTCAATCAATTTCTTTGCCCTGTCTTGTATCCATCGTTTTGTTATCTTTCTTCTTGTCAATCAATTTCTTTGCCCTGTCTTGTATCCATCGTTTTGTTATCTTTCTTCTTGTCAATCAATTTCTTTGCCCTGTCTTGTATCCATCGTTTTGTTATCTTTCTTCTTGTCAATCAATTTCTTTGCCCTGTCTTGTATCCATCGTTTTGTTATCTTTCTTCTTGTCAATCAATTTCTTTGCCCTGTCTTGTATCCATCGTTTTGTTATCTTTCTTCTTGTCAATCAATTTCTTTGCCCTGTCTTGTATCCATCGTTTTGTTATCTTTCTTCTTGTCAATCAATTTCTTTGCCCTGTCTTGTATCCATCGTTTTGTTATCTTTCTTCTTGTCAATCAATTTCTTTGCCCTGTCTTGTATCCATCGTTTTGTTATCTTTCTTCTTGTCAATCAATTTCTTTGCCCTGTCTTGTATCCATCGTTTTGTTATCTTTCTTCTTGTCAATCAATTTCTTTGCCCTGTCTTGTATCCATCGTTTTGTTATCTTTCTTCTTGTCAATCAATTTCTTTGCCCTGTCTTGTATCCATCGTTTTGTTATCTTTCTTCTTGTCAATCAATTTCTTTGCCCTGTCTTGTATCCATCGTTTTGTTATCTTTCTTCTTGTCAATCAATTTCTTTGCCCTGTCTTGTATCCATCGTTTTGTTATCTTTCTTCTTGTCAATCAATTTCTTTGCCCTGTCTTGTATCCATCGTTTTGTTATCTTTCTTCTTGTCAATCAATTTCTTTGCCCTGTCTTGTATCCATCGTTTTGTTATCTTTCTTCTTGTCAATCAATTTCTTTGCCCTGTCTTGTATCCATCGTTTTGTTATCTTTCTTCTTGTCAATCAATTTCTTTGCCCTGTCTTGTATCCATCGTTTTGTTATCTTTCTTCTTGTCAATCAATTTCTTTGCCCTGTCTTGTATCCATCGTTTTGTTATCTTTCTTCTTGTCAATCAATTTCTTTGCCCTGTCTTGTATCCATCGTTTTGTTATCTTTCTTCTTGTCAATCAATTTCTTTGCCCTGTCTTGTATCCATCGTTTTGTTATCTTTCTTCTTGTCAATCAATTTCTTTGCCCTGTCTTGTATCCATCGTTTTGTTATCTTTCTTCTTGTCAATCAATTTCTTTGCCCTGTCTTGTATCCATCGTTTTGTTATCTTTCTTCTTGTCAATCAATTTCTTTGCCCTGTCTTGTATCCATCGTTTTGTTATCTTTCTTCTTGTCAATCAATTTCTTTGCCCTGTCTTGTATCCATCGTTTTGTTATCTTTCTTCTTGTCAATCAATTTCTTTGCCCTGTCTTGTATCCATCGTTTTGTTATCTTTCTTCTTGTCAATCAATTTCTTTGCCCTGTCTTGTATCCATCGTTTTGTTATCTTTCTTCTTGTCAATCAATTTCTTTGCCCTGTCTTGTATCCATCGTTTTGTTATCTTTCTTCTTGTCAATCAATTTCTTTGCCCTGTCTTGTATCCATCGTTTTGTTATCTTTCTTCTTGTCAATCAATTTCTTTGCCCTGTCTTGTATCCATCGTTTTGTTATCTTTCTTCTTGTCAATCAATTTCTTTGCCCTGTCTTGTATCCATCGTTTTGTTATCTTTCTTCTTGTCAATCAATTTCTTTGCCCTGTCTTGTATCCATCGTTTTGTTATCTTTCTTCTTGTCAATCAATTTCTTGCCCTGTCTTGTATCCATCGTTTTGTTATCTTTCTTCTTGTCAATCAATTTCTTTGCCCTGTCTTGTATCCATCGTTTTGTTATCTTTCTTCTTGTCAATCAATTTCTTTGCCCTGTCTTGTATCCATCGTTTTGTTATCTTTCTTCTTGTCAATCAATTTCTTTGCCCTGTCTTGTATCCATCGTTTTGTTATCTTTCTTCTTGTCAATCAATTTCTTTGCCCTGTCTTGTATCCATCGTTTTGTTATCTTTCTTCTTGTCAATCAATTTCTTTGCCCTGTCTTGTATCCATCGTTTTGTTATCTTTCTTCTTGTCAATCAATTTCTTTGCCCTGTCTTGTATCCATCGTTTTGTTATCTTTCTTCTTGTCAATCAATTTCTTTGCCCTGTCTTGTATCCATCGTTTTGTTATCTTTCTTCTTGTCAATCAATTTCTTTGCCCTGTCTTGTATCCATCGTTTTGTTATCTTTCTTCTTGTCAATCAATTTCTTTGCCCTGTCTTGTATCCATCGTTTTGTTATCTTTCTTCTTGTCAATCAATTTCTTTGCCCTGTCTTGTATCCATCGTTTTGTTATCTTTCTTCTTGTCAATCAATTTCTTTGCCCTGTCTTGTATCCATCGTTTTGTTATCTTTCTTCTTGTCAATCAATTTCTTTGCCCTGTCTTGTATCCATCGTTTTGTTATCTTTCTTCTTGTCAATCAATTTCTTTGCTCTGTCTTGTATCCATCGTTCCTTGTATGAAACTCGTTTCCTTTCGACGACTTCTTCTGCGCTCAACAGTAGTATCTCTTCAGTTGGCCAACTCTTTTTTTTTGTTGAGGCTCAATATATTTGCAAGAGCCTCGAATCGGTTCTTCAGTTCCAAGGGGAATTGTTCTTGACAGTCTTTGAACGTTTCCATGTTCAACGGCCAGTTTGGTGTGACTCGTTTTGGTTGGTGCTTCAACCGAACTTACAATTTCATTGACAAGGTAGTGGCCTGAGCTAATATTTGCTTCTTTCGCAAGTCCTATAGAGATTACCTCTATCTCTTTGGAGATGCAAATTTAATCTATCTTGTTGAATGTTTATCCGTTTTGGTGATTGTCGTGTTTTCCTGGGTATTTTCCTGTTATGAAACTTTGTTTTGTTTTTCAATTGACAAGCTATTGGATGCACGAAGAGAAACCAAACGCTCAAAATTCATCGCTGATGTTTTCCGCAGAGCCATATGGTCCCATTATGTATTCAAATCTAGTTCGGTTACGATTGATTTTTGCTTTAAAGTCTCCCATCAGTAGAATTAGGTCATGGCTGGGTGTTTCATCAAGTGTGCTTTTAAGTTGAAATAATTCTAAGTTATTCGTGATCGTTATGAGAATTTCTGTTTATTTATTTCTTGGTGATGTTTTTTTATATTAATTGTTAATTAAACAGAATCATCACACGCCGGAGATTATATTAATAAATTGATAATTCAATGAAGCAACATCTGTATTCTCTCAAAACTTCTTTAATAAACTTCTTCAACTTTCACATATAAGTAACTTCTCAATTCAATAACAAAAAAAAAGTAACGTTCCCCTTTCAGATCTTGTGGTCTTCAGGGCAGACGATGTAAAGGTCATATGTTTCTGTGGCCCACGGTTAACAAGGGTGTCATGTGGCCAGCACAACGACCAACCTTTACTTTTCCCTAACTAATGTCAGGTACCCATTATAGCTGGGTGGACTCAGAGGCGCCCGAAGATCCCTAAGTTGAAAATCCCAGTCTTCACCAGGATTCGAACCCCGGTCCCCGGTTCGGAGGCCAAGCGCTTTAAAGCTTTAAAGCGCTTTAACAACTTGACTTAAATTCTTTATAAAATAAAAACTTTAAGATAAAGCAACAACTTCAACTAGTATAACTTCATTAATGTCACTTCAACTAATGGACCCGCAAATATTTAAACTCATACTAACACAAGACCGTTACTAAGCAAAGACCTTTACTATGCGAGGACCTATTATTCTACAAAAACCGTTACTATGCCTAACCGACTAACTAACTTTCCCCTAATTTATACTTTTCTCAATCGTATTTTCCAGAATCATAGAAACTTCTCCCCTAATTATTTTATTGACTGTGACCTTCTGGAAGCTGACCGATGTTATTTTGTTCCCTCAACTTTTTTCTTTGATTGGATGACTAAAATTAACTTGTTTATACTGGACAGCACTGACTTGACCTGGGGCTTCTAGAAACTGGTCGAAATAGGTCACAGTCTCGACTCATGACAATTGTATCTTCTGCATCCTCTGTTGGAACATATACTTGCAAGGAAGATATTTTTGATTTAGTTGTTTGGACTCGAACTGTAATAATGCAGTCGCTTACTGGCTTTCAAAACCATAGAAATAATATCTATGATTTAAACTGTAAAACTATTTATTCTAGGTCAATAATAAAGTATGAAATAATTCTGATTTATTTCTCTACAACAGCTTTCGGGGCTATACCCCAACATCAGCAAAATGTGAACATTTCAAGTTTTACACTTTTAAAAATTTCTTTCTTAGGAGACCCCTGCAAAATCGTCATTTGACCTCCAAGGGGGTCGCGACTCTTAGGTTGAGAACCCCTAATTCAGCACATCCTGGATTATAGTTTACGGACTTTTTTATTGTCATCTATATTACCAGTTGTGTCAGTCGTACTTATGCAACCTGTTTCAGTCTGTTTCAACTTTAACCCTCTGTTTCAACTTTAACCCTCTGTATTTTTTTCCTTTTTTTTTTTAGTTTTTTCCACCTGCAAAGCGATGGACAGCTGAATATGAGACTATCACTTTGCCTACGCCTAAAATAAATCTTGTTCTGACAGTCAATGATTTCGAATGTAACGACGCTGGAAGATATGACTGCCTGACGGCCAATGTGAACGAGACAGACTTGCGTGTATGGGCTAGCGAGGAGTTGACTTCTGAAGGTAAATACATGGAAATATTAGAGTGTGACTAGTGGGAAGCGTTTTAATGAGTTGGCTGTCTTTAAGTCTAGGGTTTCGTTTAAAGAGACTCCACTCGCCCAAGGCACAGATCCAGCTAAAGGCAAACAACAAATAGTAATGCTTAAATTTACACATAGCAGGGTGTTATTTACACATAGCTGGGTGCTTATTTACACATAGCTGGGTGCTTATTTACACAAGGATTGGATTATAAATTGTACAAGTTAAATATACGAAGGTTGTATATATATAGGGGCGAGGTGGCTTCCGAATCTGAGGTCCTGGGTTCGAATCTCGGTGAAGACTGGGATTTTGAAATCCAGGGCGACCCAACTCTAATGGGAGGCGCAGTGGCTGAGCGGTAAAGCGCTTGGCTTCCGAACCGGGGACCGGGGTTCGAATCCTGGTGAAGACTGGGATTTTTAATTTCGGGATCTTCGAGCGCCTCTGAGTCCACCCAGCTCTAATGGGTACCTGACATTAGTTAGGGAAAAGTAAAGGCGGTTGGTCGTTGTGTTGGCCACATGACACCCTTGTTAACCGTAGGCCACAGAAACATATGACCTTTACATCATCTGCACTATAGACCACAAGGTCTGAAAGGGAAACTTTACTTTACTTTACAACTCTAATGGGTAGCTGACTTTAGTTGGGGAAAATAAAGTCGATTGGTCGTTGTGCTGGCCATATGACACCCTGCTCGTTAACCATTGGCCAAAGAAACAGATGACCTTAACATCATATATCCTACAGATGAATGGGAGATGTATATGAGTTTGGGTTTAAATCATCATTAGATGTTATGACCAAGTGGTCCAAGTGTCATTAGGCACGAAGCTTATCTTTTGAGCCAGGTGGTTCCATAGGTAGACTGGTACGGCTAGCTGCTGTGAATCTCTGCTGGTAGGCTGGTGAAGTGGGTACTGCCTGGGGCAGTTCCGCCATGGAAGCAGAGATCAACTGCGGCTACCGGTTGCAAGAACCAGTGACGGGTCTTGGCAGAGGTCTGCTGTGTCGGTGGAGGCAGCTTCTGTGCAAGAATGGGAGATTACCCATAGATATAGGCTACAACGATACTAAAAGAAAAAAAAAACAACGTTTGTCTTAATGACACTCTAGGGATGTAGATACACTTCTGGGTAGGGCATCTTCAAAATGGATCGGATAAGCCTAACATGACAAAGAAAAAATATACCACTGATTATATAATGTTTGATATTTAAATGTTTCCAAGGGAGCTAATAAGTTATTTCTAAAAGGTAAATTGAAATACTATAGTCATCAATATACGTTCTTTGATATTTTAATAACAGGGGAGATAATGCGAATAATGGTAATTGTGTGTGTAGCCGCCTGAACGGGTCTTCCCAGCAGTGCCGGCATTTGGGCACTTAAACCTATGCAGCCGCAGTGGGCCCCGCACTTTCGTCGGCCCCGCAGTAACTCTAGGTGTAAATTATTAAATTAAGTTTCAACACTTAATTTACTGTAATAGTCAGTGACATATATAGATTTTAATCCATCTCTTTTTAAAGAGTTAAAAGTGATATTTAGCTAGTCGATAGTAAATCTAAAAGACGGACCTGATTTTTTATCGGTGTTTTGTTGTAAAACGACCATCTGCTGTGTATTGTTTGTAGAGTTAATTTACCGTGAATTTGTACTTAGTAAAGTATAAATGAAATACAAGACGAATTTATTTTCTATTACAAATTCTTAATTTTCACTTATTATCCTTACCCCTACTCAGACTGGGCCTCGCGCAATCCGTTTCGCATAGGACCCCGCAACCTGTAGGTGCGGCCTTGCTACCCATCTAGACCAGTGATTCCCAAAGTGGTCTATATATCTTATCTTATCTTATCTTATATAATACAGACGTTACTTCAAAAAAGAAGATGATTACGTCCTACGCGTCATGCATTTAGTCATGTATATTAACCAATGACTTAAATTCTGCCAAGTCACTGGTTTTTCTGGCTAGCTCAGGCAACCCATTCCATGCTCTGATAGCAAGGGTCTACGAAGACTTCAAAAGGGTCTGCAAAAGTTAAAAATGGAATTGGGGGTCGATGTGCGCGGGGGTCTACGATAAAGAATATCAATTCAGCATGTCGTGACTTTATTTTGACAATCGGAATTTTTTTTTATACACACATTTATGATTTGTACCTTAGGAAATCCTTAAAGTTTTTATCCTGCTGATTGAATGAAATATTGTTTTATTTAATTTAATAACTAGATTTAAATAGTGTAGTTTTGTCTAGTTATAACTTTAACAAAAAGAAATGTAGTCTGTACAGTGTTAAGTATTTGAAACTGAACTTCATTACTTCCTTGTCAAACAAGCGAGTGTTAAATGTGTCATTTTTTTATGAAGCTATGAAACCGATAAAGTTGGAGGATCATTTGACATGATGCCACCCTGATAAAGAGATAAAGGTTTGCAAAATTTTCAGACACTTAAAGATAAAGTTCCGAATACACCCACTAAATCTCTTTTTGACCTGACATTGATGATGATTAGTGAGCGTTTTACTATTTCTCATAGTAAAATACTGAAAACCTCAAACGATAGCCGTTGAAGAAATTTTAAAAACTCTTAACAAATTTCAAGAATGTCATGTTTAGGTTTTGTGGCCGGTGTCTTATTTTGGGCCTCTTTATAAAAAATGCCATTTTAAAGACATGGTCGGCATTATCTGGTTACACTCCAAAAGTTCACATTTCAATAGTCCCAAGTTTGAGCTTCCGGAACATATGTTTTCTCATTATGATATGTTCGGTACTGGTGTGAAAAATATAGGTTGTCCTATGGGGATAGTTTATAATAGGTGTCATCTTTCTTGTATATCGAATGAGAGCTTGTCCATTTCTCGTTGTTATAATTCACTATTTGTTTCTTCATTTCTTTCGGATAAAGTGCCATCTTCAATATTGTGTATTGTTTTCTCACATTTGGTAAGTGTGTCAGCCTTCTATTTCCTTCTATTTCAACATACGAGAACAATGTTCTTGTTGTTGTTCTTGTTGTTGTTGTTCTTGTTGTTGTTGTTGTTGTTGTTCTTGTTGTTGTTCTTGTTGTTGTTCTTGTTGTTGTTGTTCTTGTTGTTGTTGTTGTTGTTGTTGTTGTTGTTCTTGTTGTTGTTCTTGTTGTTGTTGTTGTTGTTGTTGTTCTTGTTGTTGTTCTTGTTGTTGTTGTTGTTGTTGTTGTTGTTCTTGTTGTTGTTCTTGTTGTTGTTGTTGTTGTTCTTGTTCTTGTTCTTGTTCTTGTTGTTCTTGTTGTTGTTCTTGTTGTTGTTGTTGTTGTTGTTGTTGTTCTTGTTGTTGTTGTTGTTGTTGTTGTCGTTGTTGTTGTTGTTGTTGTTGTTCTTGTTGTTGTTGTTCTTGTTGTTCTTGTTGTTGTTGTTGTTGTTGTTGTTGTTGTTCTTGTTGTTGTTGTTGTTGTTGTTGTTCTTGTTCTTGTTCTTGTTCTTGTTCTTGTTATTGTTGTTGTTGTTGTTGTTCTTGTTGTTGTTGTGCTTAACAAGGTCAGGCAATATGTTTTGTACAAAATCTTTTGGATGTTCCTTCAGATTATGTGGATAATTACTTTCTAGCCCAAATCTCCCGACGATAGTTGTGAGCAGGCAAAGTGACCACCGAACGTCAGTCCAGGTATGACGAGTTGTTTTATTTAAGAGGCATCAGAGTTTGTCAAGCTTTGAAGGGCTATTTTTATATTGTTCACGAAAAAAATGTAACTGTTTGTCGAACTTGGCTGATTCGCTAGCATGGTAGCTCCTGTGCTCCTATTTCTTCTCTGTGGTTGTCATAGAGCTCATTAGTCACAATGAACTTAATTTTTTTTTTCTCCATTGGGCCATTCAATGAGTATTCCAGCTCCTCCGTTTGTGGTGGCTTTCTGAGAACCATCCATGCAAACATTTGTAGAAGAGTTCACTAAATTCATGAGCTCTGTTGGAATATAGTCCAGTTTTTCTTTCTTCTAATATGAGTCTTTGCAAACGACATATTTCTGTATAAAAATGACTGGGTCAACCTTGTGTGGTAATGATGTATTTTTTAGTCAAGAAATCCACGAAAAACTACTCTTTGTGAAAACGTTTACTGTGATACTTATAGCACATTAATATTTAGTGTTTTGAAGAACTACTTCATAAAACAACTATTCCCTATATTAAAAAAAAAACTCTCAGTAGCAACGGATGGTGAGCTTGCAAACCTTTAAAACAAAAAGTTTCCAATATGTTTAGTGATTGTATGCTATACGTATTAACTGTTTTATAATTGGTTTAAATTTAAATTTTGTTAATAAATGTATAACAAAAATAGATTCAACTTAAAATGTAGTTTTAAATTACTTTTTTACTCGTCGAGTCACTGGTTAGAAATTATTTTAAACAAAATGTGTAATTTGAAATTGATGAATTTTCAAAAATTCATATAACTGAAGCAGGGGGTCTATGGAAAACCAGAAAACATGGCAAGAGGTCTACGAAACAAAAAAAGTTTGGGAACCACTGATGTACAAGATCCTCAGACAGCGGCGCCAGCGCTGGCTCGGTCATCTTCGCCAGATGGGGGAAGTCTTCCTGTACGGGCAACTCGTGACTAGCTCAAGGAAATCTTGTCGCAAACCACCTTCGTTGCGTCAGCACTGGAAGGAAAGCGCGCCAAACGAAAAATGACTGTCTTTTCACACTCTCAATGGATTTCTTTTACCCTAGTCCAGGGGTTCTCAACCGGTGGGTCGCGACCCCCATTAGGGGTCGATTGACAATTTGCCAGTGGTTGCCTAAGACCATCGAAAATATGGATTGTTTTTTGTCTATTCTTCTATTGCTGTGTGGATGGGGGTCGCCGAAGAGTGAGATTGTAAAAAGGGGGTCGTCGAGCTTAAAAGGTTGCCCTAGTCTAAACCCATTCAAGTTCTTCCTTCTGGTAACCTAATTTTTTTCCTGCCTCGTACAAGTCCAGAAGTTCACTATGGTTTACAGACATTTTAAGGATTTAAAAACCTGAAAAATTAAAATAATACTAAAAATAGTACAGAATAAAACTAATGTAAAAAAAAATAATTAAAAATATTGTTACAAATGAACAGTGATAGGTAGAGGTCAACGTATGACCCCGGCGAGATGACACAGCAGCGAGTGTTCTCTGGAATCTACGCGTGTAAACAAAGACAGAATGTGACGTGTCCTCACGTGTTATTCCAGAAGATACTAGAAGTGTTTGTGGAACTTTGGAGGAGCGATTAGGGACTCTATATAAGCCAGAGAGTTAATGTGAAAGTCAGTCGTGAGTGAGTCGTTACAGACGATGTAAGACGTGTGCGACTCTAGTGGAAGAGAAATGTGTACGACTCGATGCAAGTTAACTAGGGTAGAGTTAACTGGAGTGGAATACTGTCGTTAAAGTCTATACAGCTAACTACAGTGGACTTGAGCCGTTAGAGTCGATACAGTCGATGTAAGACGTGTGCGGCTCTTATTTGGTAGACTTGAGTACGACTTGGTTCAGCTTTATGTGTCGTTGGTCTGTTCTGTGGAATACGGCTCGATGCAAGTTGAGAGGAGATTAATTGCAACGAAGTATAGCTAACTGTAAACTGACAGATATTGTACAGTCTTCTACGCTACATGTTACAGTGACATATTGTTAGAGTTAATAGTCATTAAAGTTATATTATTAATGAAATTACATATCCCCAAATGTGACAGTAAAGATAAAACATCACTTCAATGAAACAACTTTGTATACTGGGGAGGACACACTGGTCTTTACGAAAACAAATTAACTATAACCCTGTTCACGAACCCCCATGTGACCTTGTATTATGCTTAGGTCATATGACCAGTGACTTCTGCTATACTGGCCAGTTAGTCCAGTGGTACTTCGTGGTCCCAGATTATATTACTTAGGCTATTATTTAGAACCTCGAGATATACAACTTACTGAGACATACAAGTCATTAATAATAAAATTTCAGTTGCAACTAATAATGAGTTTACTAAGAAACAAACAAACATAGATCATAAAAAAACGGAACTAAAGGCCAATAAAAGAAAATAATGAAACAAAAATCAAAATAGTTGGACAGGTTCGGGTCAAAATAATCAAAGAGCCGCCATCACAGCGGCACACTAGTGCCTCGTGTCAATAAGAAAACGATGGTTTACAATAATGTAGTTGGAAAGATAAAGGTCATAACAAAATCAAAGAGCCGTCATTCCTGGACACACCACTGTCTCGTCCCCAAAGCAAAAGTTTGTCTTTTAAATACTATTCGACCCTAATCTGGTCCTAACATAGTAAAAACACATACAGGAGAGGATAAGAGACTAAGTAGACTTTACTATTTACAGCAATAAACAGATTAATAAAAAATAAATACATTCTAATTAGCTCGTTATCGAAAAACACATTCCGATAACATTGGCACACTCCTCTTGATTTACACAGTCTGAGCACAACAAAAGTATTATTATACAATACATAGATTCAGTTCACAATAATGTGCACTGGTCAGCTCAATGACTAAAAGAAGGTGGCAATTGAATACAGTCAACAGAGACTTAAATAGTGTATAAAAGAGGACTAACTCTTCTAGCTGAAAAAAAAAAGTAACAACCCTTTTGTCCCAAACCACTTATTATATGAAACACTTTAATTTCCAAACCAATCTTTTCCAGCTGAAACATTTATGAGCTTGAGTTTAGCACCGTACAATAAAAGTGACAATAATACTGACCAGTTTTCATCAACAGTTGAAGTTGGTATAAACATTACATTGACGTGTGATGTTACAGTGAGTACCATTTTTAGCGATGCACTTTAAAAATAAATTGGCTAGTTAAAGGGTAACTACATCCTCTTCCTCTTGATTGCTTCTGATTCTATTCAAAACGTTGACTAGAGTGCTTACCCTCAACTCATACAACACCCATACACTCAACACATTTACAGTAGGCACATTTTTCAGGGGCGGGTCAAAAACTTACAAGAAAATTTAGGAGGGCCATCTAACAATAATAGATAAATAATTTAATAGAAGTTTAGATTAAATTATTTCAAGACTCATTTAACGCTAAGTTTGAAAAATGCAAGCGTTTTAACTCTTTTTCACCGTAATTAGTTTCGACATTACGATGGAATTGCTTCTTTAGCTCATTTGTGTTTCACTACCCTGATGTGATTAAATTTCAAGAATTATTTTTTGCTATCAGGAGATGTTATATTAGGTATAGAATTATAAGAATTATAGAATTATATTATGTAACACAAATTAAAGCTTATAAAACAACAACAAAATTATTTAATTTAATGGGGTCATATCAACGTTGGTATCGTCAGTTAGGAGAGAATGAGTTGACAGTAATTTTTAAATTAAAGGACATATATTTTAGTCCGCCTTTTCTGTGTCTCATTATTGAAAAAAAAATGTACTCACTGTAATATAAAAATACAAATAGTTCAAGACGTCTCTTAGCCCGAGATTTTTTATTTAGAAAATTAAATTTTGACACGCCCCTATAGGATTATAGTTCACCTTTCAGACCATACGATCTATAGGGCAGATGATGTCTGCTTCTGTGGCACACAGTTAACGAGGGTGTCATGTATCCAGAACAAAGACCAACCGCCTTTATATTTCCCAACTAATGCTGGGTGGACTTAGAGGCGCCCAAAGATTCCGAAATTAAAAATCCCAGTCTTCTCCAGGATTCGAACCCGGGATCCCCGGTTTGGAAGCCAAGCGCTTTACCGCTCAGCCACCGCCACCGCGCCTCCCTAAAAGATAAGAAGTACTCAAGTTTCGTTTTTGTTTTCTCAAGGCTTCACTCTTATGCTAGCTTTTTTAAACTACCGATTTTTTTTTTTTTTCTATTTTACGAAAAATTTTACTGTCTATCACCAGGCAGCCCCTAATCGAAAAATTGCTTGGACATTTAAACAATTTGAAGAGGATGAAGATGATGCAGCCGATGTAAAGGATGGTGTTACATTTTACCCAGGAAATAAATGGCTTAGTGTTACTGGCTGCATCACAGTGTCTTACACCTCTGAGCTTCACAAAAAAGTGCAGGCAGACGATAATGGAACCACCTATTACTGTAACGTAATGAACGCCGATGACGAGATAGGATCTCATAAAGAAGTCACTATATGGATTAAAGATTTGCCTAGCCACAACAATGGAAAGGTCTCAACGACTGACCTTTATGTCCAGTTAAATGTAGCCCTGCTTCTCCCAATTTACATCTTTAAAACATTTGTCACACACTAAGTATGTAAGTAAAAGTAAAGTTCCCCTTTCAGACCTTGTGAAGTAAAGGGCAGATGATGCAAAGGTCATCTGTTTCTGTGGTCTACGGTTAACAGGGGTGTCATGTGGCCAGCACAACGACCAACCGCCTCTACTTTTCCCCAACTAATGTCAGTTAGCCATTTGAAACACTAAAAGAAGACATGTCTTGATCCTATTGAACAAGAATGACAAAACATTTCACAGTAAACAAACACACACGCTGACCTGGACACCAAGACATTTTGACACACTATAACGGATCAGTTCACAACACACAACAAGAAACATAAAATACATAACATCATTAGAGTTGGGTCTTCACCAGGATTCGAACCCGGGACCCTGGTTCAGAAGCCAAGCGCTTTACCGCTCAGCCACCGCGTCCCAAGTATGTAAAAATGTTATAAAATAGTTGTTAGTGAGTGGCAGCCCTGGTCACTTCACCTTTGACCCAAAATGGTTTCAGAGAGTCCGTGAATAAGAAAGCTAAAAATTTAAAAAATGGAAATTTCCCATTTTTCAGGGATCCTTCAATGAGACGTACGTTTATTTCATTATTTCAACAGATGACTTAGACATCATCTGCCTTATAAACCACAAGATCTGACAGGAGAACTTTACTTTTTTTTTCTTCCCACTTCAGCAGTATGTTCTTATTCATGTTTTGCATTCAAAAAATTCAATCCGTATCTTCGCATAGAGTTTCATTTCAAACATTTATATTTAGATACACCCTTTTCTCCAAAGTGCAATTTTTGTTTCCGGATATGATAAATTGTATAAACAATAAATGTTGCTATTGGCAACAACATAGTTTCAAATATTTTAATAAAGTTGCCAGTTGAGACTGGTGTGGTGTGTATGAGTTAGTTTTGGCTTTGTTATAGTTTTAGCTTTGAGTTATGCCTAGGGAATAGGGATTGATTTTCGGCTGTCCACAATGGTACATAAAGTTAGATTCACTAACAGACACTGTGTTATTTAAACGGGCAATCAACGATTTTGGTGTTTGTAAGATAAATATGTGTATATGTGTGATGCTGTAAGAACGGAGAATAAATTCATAGTTGCACTTGATAATAAAAGAAATATCAAATTCTATCAAATTCTAGTCAACTTTAGAATGCTAGCATCACGAGATGTGCTTGTTTAGTTGCAAGAGAGTGTCATTGGTTTAGATAAAAGAGAGTGTCATTGGTTTAGTTGAAAGAGAGTGTCATTGGTTTAGTTGAAAGAGAATGTCATTGGTTTAGTTGAAAGAGTGTCATTGGTTTAGTTGAAAGAGAATGTTATTGTTTTAGTTGAAAGAGAGTGTCATTGGTTTAGTTGAAAGAGAGTGTCATTGGTTTAGTTAAAAGAGAATGTCATTGTTTTAGTTGAAAGAGAGTGTCATTGGTTTAGTTGAAAGAGAGTGTCATTGGTTTAGTTGAAAGAGAATGTCATTGGTTTAGTTGAAAGAGAGTGTCATTGGTTTAGTTGAAAGAGAGTGTCATTGGTTTAGTTGAAAGAGAATGTGATTGGTTTATTTGAAAGAGAGTGTCATTGATTTACTTGCAAGAGAGTGTTATTAGTTTAGTTGCAAGTCTTTTTTTCCTCCTTATTGTTGAGGCTGGTTCTCAAATTGGAGGGTGACAGTGACCAAGCGTATAAATCGTCGCAGACGTGGCACAATGTGAGCTGCGGCGGATGGCAGGAGGTTAGAGTATTCTTGCTCCTGTCGATTCAAACCTAACACAAGTAGGTAGTGGCCATTTGGTCACAACGAGTAGGTCACAGCTGCTGTGTCACATTAGGGTTGATGCCTGTTGGAGATGTAGGCTGCGAAGAAAGCAAAAGGGGGCAGGTTCGCTCTAATGACACTACAGTGTATGGCGGTTTATATGCCCTTTTGAGAAGGTTATCTTCAGAATAAATCTGATGAAATCTATGTGTAAGTTTGAGCATGAATAAAATGACAATTACTTAACAAACTTAAGAGGGATAGATGTCCACAATCAACTGAAATCAATATAGATGCCTGCAATCAATGGAATCAAAAATTGGTGTAATGGATGAACAAGCCCAATCTGTGTATTCCAGAATATTTTGGTGAGTTCAAGAAAAAAGAAAGTCAATAAAAGCAAAATAGGTTTGTGAATGTCTGTGGCATTTTACGTCTCGAGAGACGATCTTTTCCCTTTGCAACTTCTTGTGTGACAAAAGAGGCCAATCTTTGATACACAGCTGCGATTGCAGGTTGGACATATATAATCAGCTGGCGCCGTTACATCTTCACCCTTCTTTCTGCTTCTGTTGTGTTTGACATCTGCAATCCGTGACCCTTCCTTTATGCTCTCTCTCTCTATGTGGATCTGTCCAGTGCCACCTCTTCCCAGTTGCCAGTGTCGATTTTGAAGAGCTTCATGTCGCGTTTGCATACATCTGTATAACGTAAAAGTGGGCGAGCAGCGGCTCTCCTGCCTTCTATTAGATCGCCATACAGGATGTCCAATGGAAGTCGATCTACTCGCATTCTACGAACGTGGCCAAGCCAGCCAAGGCGTCTGCTGCTGATAACAGAGCGGATGTTCGGGCACCCTGCTCTTTGTAGCACTTCCTCATTGGTTATCTTATCTTGCCACCTTATTTTAAAGATCCGCCTTAGGCATCGGAGGTGGAAGACATTCAGCTTTTTTTCCTGCCATGAGTAGGTTGACCATGTTTCACTTCCGTACAGCAAGGTGCTCAACACACAGGTCCGGTAGACTTGGGTTTTAGTACTGCTAGTCAGCAATGTGTTGTCCCAGACTCTTTTCTGCAGCCGTGACATGGTGGCCATTGCCTTGGCTATCCTGTTGTTTATGTCTTTATCCAGTAGAGTGTTGTTGGATATGATGGAGCCAAGGAAACAAAAGTGATCAACAATTTCTAGTGGTTGGCCATTAATGCTTACTTGAGGTGCAGTGTTTGTGTTTTGGACAAGTATCTTAGTCTTACTGATGTTTATGTTTGTGAATGTACATAAAATAAAAACAAACGAAAAACAACTTAATACCAGAAATTCCTCACGATGATTTCACAGCTGAGGAAGTCTCAGCGGCTATATCAAAAACTCACAACTGGACTGCTCCTGGGCCGGACAATATACACAACTTTTGGCGAAAAACCTTACAGCCATACATGTACCACTAACATCAAGTTTTAACGAGTTAATATTAGAACCGTCTTCAATGCTGTTAGAACTCACTGAATGGAGAACATCTCTCCTCTCCAAAAAAGGTGATCCGAATCAACCATCAAACTATGGCAGTTGTGTATAACCTATTAGCCTCACCTTTAAAAAGTAAATGTATACATTTTGCTCTGCCCATAAGCTACTAGCAGAGGAACAACAAGGTTGCAGTGAAGAGTCGATGGGCTGTAAATTACAGCTAACTATAGATGGTATTATATTGCACCAAGCTAATAGAAGAAAGAGAAATCTACACATGTGTTACATCGACTACAAAAAAAGCTTTCAATTTAGTTCCGCATGATTGGCTATTAAAAACCCTGGATATTCATAGAATCAACCGAAGAATAAAACAACTTTTGAAAGTCTGTATGAATAATTGGAAGATAAATCTGCACCTTAATCGTGATAAACTAGGTTCTGTGCACATAAGAAGAGGTATATACCAGGGTGACTCACTATCTCCACTCTGGTTCTGCCTAGCGATTAATCCTCTATCTACATTACTCCAAGACACTACAAACGGTTTTAGGGTTGACACTAAATGTACAAAATGTGTGTCCCACTTATTATACATGGATGATCTAAAGCAGTGATTCCCAAAGTGGTCTATATAGACCCCCAGGGGTCTACGAAGACTTCCAAGGGGTCTACAAAAGTGAAAAAATAAATTGGGGGTCCATGAGATGTCCACGGGGGTCTACGATAACAAATTACATTTAATCAGGTTGCGACTTTAATTTTCACATCCCACTAATGTAATTATTTATTAAACTAATCTATGATTTGTACCTTAGTTAATCCTTTAAATATGTATCATGCTATTCAAACGAAAAATTGAAGCATTTAATTTCAATACTTATTTCACTAGCTTAAATTTGTCTACATGTAACTAATGTTTAACAAAAAGAAAGACTGTACATCGTTGATTATTTAAAATTGGGATTCATTCCTTCCTTGTCAAATAAGCGGTTGTATGACGAAATGAAAATAATTACGCTGGAGGATCGTTTGAGACGATGCCACCCTGACAAAATAGATAAAGGTTTGAAAAACTTTCGAACACTCAAAGATAAAGTTCAGAACAGAACCACAAAATCCCTCTTCGACATCAGGTAGAGAAGACGATGGTTTGTAGGCGACTTACAATATCTCTTTACTTATAGCAAAAACAGCTGTGGCGTAGCAACCATGGCGCGAAGGAGCTCATTACGCTTGGGCCCATGCCTCAAGGCCCACATTAGAACTTGTGATTTGTGATTTTGGGCACATCGGCACAATTTAGGCCATGTCGTGCCTGCAGTCCCTCAAGGGCCACTCTCCCTCCACACAACAAAGGCCAAATTCCATACAGTCAAATCATTAAAATCAAGGTCTATTCACAGTTAAAATAGTAGAGGTTAGAACTTAGGAAAAACATTTGTTTGTTCATTTGAAACACTTGTAAGTAGTTTAATTCTGTTAAGAAGTTGTAAAAACATTGACTTTTAAGACACTATTACTTATATGCAGTCCTAACTGAATCAAACGTTATGACATAATTACTTTTTTAAAGAAAAAGGTAAGATCTTTACATTGGAATGTCTTGACATTTAGTTTTTCTCATTTTTTGTCACACACTAAATTTGTCAAGATGTTCTTGAACCCAGAGTACTAGTGTGATATTTACTTGTGTAGCAAGCAGTGGTTACGTCCTATAGTCCTCGCAGTACTGGTGTGATATTTACTTGTGTAGCATGCAGTGGTTACGTCCTATAGTCCTCGCAGTACTGGTGTGATATTTACTTGTGTAGCAGGCAGTGGTTACGTCCTATAGTCATCGCAGTAAGGGTGTGATATTTACTTATGTAGCAGGCTGTGGTTACGTCGTATACATCTGGCCATCACCTAAATTAAAATTTAACTTAACACCAATAGTCCAATATTTAAACTACATGCTTACATATTACTTCCTAATGTGTCTTAAAATGAATAGATATTAATGAATAATATCGTTTTATCCCATGCTTATAAGAATGTGCACTTATAATACTGTCTCTAATTCAGTCACAAGAAGCACTGGCACTTGATTTCCAACATCAATTCGGTCCAACACCAAGCCGTGTTTATGCCATCTCCCATTTAGCTCGAGCCTGTCACACAAGTCATGGGTTGGATCCCCATACTAAATGAAATATAGATGTTTAATGTTTTCTTGGAGGTTCAGCGAGTGCCTATTTAAATTATTCCGATAGAGGATTCCAGCGGTGGTTGATTTTGAAACCAATACGATGCCAATGCCTATACATTCTCATCGTATGACCTCAAAACCATCCATTCAAAGTTTGTTTCTTTGTTTTCTTGCGGTGGTTGATTTTGAAACCAATATGATGCCCATGCCCACACATTCTCATCGTATGACCTTAAAACCATCCATTCGAACAACTTATTTTTTTAAAAAAGGTAAGATCTTTACATTGGAATGTCTTTGCATTTAGATTACTCATTTTTTTCACACACCAAACTTGTCTTATTGGCTGGAGGGGGCCCACCAAAATTTTCTTTAACCCGGGCCCACCAAGATGTTCTTGAACCAGGGCCCACGGGTACCTTGCTACCTTTACACGTTCGGTGTGATCAAATGGACTGACACCACCGACCTTCATGACATTGATAGGCTCACTAAAAAATTGCTAACCAAATTTCGATGCCTACACCCCAAGTCCTCCCCGATAAGGTTATACCTGCCCAGTAAGTATGGGGTCGTGGATTGCAGAACATCTTCAAATTGTGTAAGATGCAAGTTTTAAAAATACGATCAAAACTGCTCAAAGCAGGTCATTTCTACCCTGAAACTCAAGCCTTTGTTACAGCAATACAGGACAGAGTAATCATGACAAAAAATTACGAGAAGCATATCCTGAAACTCAATGTTGTCGACAAATGCCGAAAATGTGGAAATGTGGGCGAGTCGATTGAACACATTATGGCAGGATGTCCAGCCCTATCAGAATCAGCCTATCTAGGTCGCCATAACTAAGTTGCAAAGTTAATACACCAAAACTTTGACACACAATTTGATCGGTAAAGACACTTCTCCTTATTATAAATACTCGCCACAAGAGGTTCTCGAGTCTACTGAATATCTGCTGTAATGGGATAGGCCTATTCTGACCGACAAAACGGTAGATTTCAATCGCCTGGATCTTCTATTCGTTGATAAAAAAGAAAAAACGCTACCATTATCGACATCGCAGTACCACTGTCTCATAATTTAAGAAAAACTGAGATAGAAAAACAAAGAAAATATGGGAACCTAGGCTTGGAAATTAAGCGTCTATGGAAATTGTCCAAAATAACATACTCCATTGTTATATCAACCGAGGGGATAATAACAACTGACCTCACAGACACCTTCCTATGAACAATAATGAACATCCTCGTTGCCTGTCAGAGGGCGGTACTGCTGAAGACCTGCCACATCACCAGAAAATTTCTCAGTGGAAAACTGTTAAAGGGACTACGATGAATTGTGTTTCCCTTTAACAAAACTCGACCCTGGCAGCGCCAGAGAATGAATACTCGTTTTTGCTAACAAAATAAGAATAATAATAATTTTATTTTTCGTAAGTAAATTTGTCTTACAATTTCTGCGTTACACAGAAAAAAAAACATTATTACAACAAAAAAGGTACATTCACACCAGGCTCACTAAAATGTACATGTGAAAACTTTATATCAGATTGTTTCTATTTAATGATTTGATTGCCAGGGGAACAAAAGAGTTTTTGTTGTCTGTTTGTCTTTGCTATCGGTACATATTGTATCAAACAAATCAGTCCAGGCTTAAGAATAGATACTTTAACACAAGCTGGTAAGTTTGTTTATGGTAAGAATACATATAAAAATCGAGCTTTGATTTAGTTCATCAGGTACAGGCTCTGGGACGCTCGTTGATCAACCTACGCTCAGATTTAGATTAATTTGTTAGATAATGGATGAGGATGTTTTGGTCAAAATTCTGTTCATGAGTAAAATCAGTAATCCTCTTCTGTTTTGAAGTAACGTCTGTATTTTATTCGATATGGTCACGTGTGTAGTCTGGGCAGAACTGAGTGGAGACAATGTCATTAACTCTTTCTCTCCTAACTGACGATACCAGCGTTGATTCCACCAGAATGTGGTAAATAATTACGGAGAGAAAGAGTTAAACAAAAGAACAAAAAAAGCCTGGTACCTGAACGAAGATGGGGAAAAAAAATAAACATCCAACTTACGTTAAGCCTTATGAATTAATAAAACACAAATTTAACATGTGAATCAAGTGCAAAAATAATTTCTAACTAATCAAATTAGTTCTACAACACTTCACTGGTGACTGTCGTTCAGATTTATCGATGGTCCCGGGTTCAAACCCTGCCCGCTCCCATCCCCCGTCGTCCTGCGGGAGGTTTGGACTAGGAAGTAATTATCTTCAACTCTGAAGGAACATCCGAAACATGTAAAACATTTTACAAACATTTTACGTAGAGGAAAGTAAGTAGCAGGGCCGGCCTTAGATAATTGGAGTCCTAGGCTAAATCAATTTGGTGGCAACAAATGAAAAATAAAAATAAATTATGAAATACGCAATTTATTTAAAACCTGCAATAGCATTAGACACCAGTTTTGTTATTTCTTCTCTAAAAAAAAAACACTTATGAGTCCTGTGCCAGGCCTCCCCCCCCCACCCACGGGAGGCGAGTGTTGACGTGTGGGCAGCCCAGCACTCGCAAAATTTACCACCCAGGCTTTCCCCCAGCAATTGAGAGTTCACTCCATCTCTGACAGTAATGTCTCAGAAAAAAACACGGAGAGTGGTAGTTCGTAAAGGGAAAATATAGTCTCTGGAGACGAAAAATGTCATAGATAGATAGATAGATAGATAGATAGATAGATAGATAGATAGATAGATAGATAGATAGATAGATAGATATAGATAGATAGATAGACAGACAGACAGACAGACAGACAGATAGATAGATAGATAGATAGATAGATAGATAGATAGATAGATAGATAGATAGATAGACAGACAGACAGACAGACAGACAGATAGATAGATAGATAGATAGATAGATAGATAGATAGATAGATAGACAGACAGACAGACAGACAGATAGATAGATAGATAGATAGATAGACAGACAGACAGACAGACAGACAGACAGATAGATAGATAGATAGATAGATAGATAGAAAGTTAGATAGATAGATACTAATAAGGCTTGTCTTTTTGTCCAAAGAGTAATGAAGAATGCAGCTTTTCCCCTACTGCGACCTACATATATAAATAAATAGACAGATAGATAGTTTCTTGCGCAGCTGCACAATTTGGCATCACCCATTAGTTTCGCATTATTGTTATTTTTTGTTTTCGTAATTCAAACTTTTCTTCCGTCTTGAAACTGGTGACTCATTTTGTTTTTGGCTCATTTAGGTTTTGGCTCATTTCGTTTTAGCGCTATGTAGGATTATTGTAGCGGCTTTGTTTATGTTCCTTTTTGGGGGGTAATTTACGTAAGTATATAAACCTATGGAGACCATAACCATGTTTGCTCTGTCAAAATCTTATCTTATACAATACATTATTGTATTATATAAGATAAGATAAGCTAAGACGTTACTTCAAAAAGAAGATGATGACGTCCTACGAGTCATGCATCTACTGATCTAGTTATGCATGTTATTGTTAACCAATGACTTAAATTCTGTCAATTCAATTAGGAAATTAGATCTAGATCTATCCACTGGCGGATCCGGAGGGAGCGGTAGGGGCGATGGCCCCCCACCCCCATTCGGCCGACCCTTCGGGGGAGGAGGATGGACGAATTTTAGTATAGAAAGTACTCAGTTTGTATACGAATTTCTTACTTATGTTAATAATATTTACTAATTATGTATATTTCAAACTATTTTTAGATTATTTCGCCTCCCCCCCCTTTTCTAGTTTGATAGCCGATTTGTTGGGGTGGGGAGGGGGAGATGGCATCATTCTCGCCCCCCCCCCAATAAACTTTCGTGGGGGGGTGGTCCAATGTATTTGTAGAAATTACAGCTTGTTAACAGAATCAATTAAATATCTTACTTTAACCAATCTTTATATAATGTCGTTTCCCTGTTAGCCGATTGAGTGAGTGGGGGTGGGGGGCGAATACCTCTACTGCCCTTCTCACCTAAATCCTAGTGACTCCTACTGTTATGGAGAAATCATAGTTTGTGAACAAAATTAGTTGAACTACTATATAATTTTTATATTATGTCACCCCCCCTTGTATCTTGGCCGATTCGGTGGGTGGGGAGGGAGCAATTGCATCTACTGCCCTCCCCACTCTAGCCCTCTAAATGGTGGGGCAGTCCTATTTTTATAGAGTAATCATAGTTAGTGAACCAAATTAGTGGAATATCCGTATAATATAAGCTACATATTGATATTTAAAACCAGTTGTATATTATACCGCACCAAACTCTAATCTCAAATTGTATTCATTTTATATTGACTAATAAGTCAATATAAAATGAACAAGGGTTGCACCAGGTGGGAGAGGCCGCACATCGGACAAACCAAATCCTTTTTCTGTTTGTATTTTACAATTTACAAAATTAAAATAATCTGTCACTAATAAATGTATATATAATATAAATCAAATTTTTATATCGAAACGCCCCACACCCTATTCTTTAATGCCAAATGCAATCATTAGCAGAAATTATAAAAAGGAGCGAGGATTAATCGTTTTTACTCTTCCACCCCTCTTCTCTTTCCAGACGAAGACATGACGTTTTAAAACAGAATAGTCAAATATTGCGACAGATTTTATGTAATTGCACATGAATTTATCAAAATTATTTTACGTAAGACTTTGTTTTGGAAACTTTAGAATTCATACATTTCTCAGTATAAGAGTAACTATTGGGATGAGTTCTGAAAACAAATTCTCTTATCCTAGTCGCCTTTTTCCAATTACTCATTCTGTTATTTTTCTAGTTAAATAAATTTGGGACTACAACTCATAATTTGTGTTTGAATCCTAAAAATGCAAAAAAATTTAGAGAAGAATCTAATTTGATCACTTCCTCCTCCCACTTCCTCCTCCCACTTCCTCCTCCCACTTCCTCCTCCCACTTCCTCCTCCCACTTCCTCCTCCCACTTCCTCCTCCCACTTCCTCCTCCCACTTCCTCCTCCCACTTCCTCCTCCCACTTCCTCCTCCCACTTCCTCCTCCCACTTCCTCCTCCCACTTCCTCCTCCCACTTCCTCCTCCCACTTCCTCCTCCCACTTCCTCCTCCCACTTCCTCCTCCCACTTCCTCCTCCCACTTCCTCCTCCCACTTCCTCCTCCCACTTCCTCCTCCCACTTCCTCCTCCCACTTCCTCCTCCCACTTCCTCCTCCCACTTCCGAAATTTTTTTTTAGAGCTTTGAATTTTAGTTCTCTAACAAAACAAAGTTACAAACATGTCTATTGAACAAAATGTATCACTTACAAATGAGAATGCGTTTCTGCAGTGAAGAATGTAAGAAGACCCCCCCCCCCCTTAGCTGTCAAGAGAAAGGCCACAACATAATTGTTTTTATTTTCTTGTTGTTTTTTTCGCCGAAGGTTGAGAAACACTTTGTTTTTTTTTTTTCATTCTCATATATATATATATATATATATATATATATATATATATAAATATATATATATATATATATATATATTTATGCTTTTATGCATAGGGTTAGGGTTTACTGGGCGTTAGGGTTAGGGTTTGGAAAAATAAAATCGCCCCCCACTCCAAAGTTCTGGATCCGCTAGGTCTGGTTAAGGACAAACTTTGAAGACATCTCATAGCTAGATCTAGAATCTAGATCTAATATTGTTTTCTATAGAATCAAGAAATAGAATGTTAGGTGTCAATGCTGGACGTTTTGGCGACAGGACTATTTGTCGCTAAATATGTAGAAATTTATAGTACATATTAGTCTTTTAACGGTCAATACATATTTTTTTGTAACGTATGTGTATCTTCGTATCTTATAGTTTACAGACGTTACTTCAGAAAAGAAGATAATTACGTCCTACCCGTTTGTTTGTGTCAATGTAGTCATGCATGTTAATCAGTGACTTAAACTCTGATAAGTCGTTGGTTTTCCTGGCTAGCTCAAGCAACCCATTCCATGCTCTAATAGCACTAGGGAAGACGGAGCATTTGTATGAATTTGTCCTAGCATATGGACTAAGAAATGTAACTCTAAATTTTTGTTCAGTGTATTTCTATTACAATTACCAACATTTTTATAGATAGTTTTTTTAGTAAGAGTTTGAGTCATAGTTTGTTATGCCGTTATATGGTCACTTCATGTCAAAATTATACATGTCATGATCACTTTAATAGTGTTCATTGAGAATTTATTAAAAGAGTTTTTATACTATAGATTACTTTGTTATTGAGAGAGAAGTAATCTCTCTTACAAAAAGTCATTAGCTTTATAGAGGAAGTGCTGTAATAGAACAAAAAAAACAATACGGTTTTAAAGCTTGCTACTACTATACATATCAAGACGTTGATGTTAATAAGAAAGTGTTGTGATGAAGTTAAAATTAGCTTTAAAAATGTTTCTTTAACAGGCTCAGGTGTGGAAGATAAGCGTTCTCGAGGAATAGTGTTAATTGCACATGCCATGGGTTTAAGTCGAGCAATCTTACTTCATATAATGATCTCGATAGGTAAAAATGTTATTTTTGCATGAAATTGAAATAAGCCTTGATCTTATAGTTGTAAGATGTATGACTTCGACAGATTACATTCGCTTAACCAGGATTCTTTCTCGGGCGGTGGTAAAAAATGTTGAAGTTGTTTGAATCTTACATTCCTTTGTTATCAAGAAAAAAATTAAGCTCTCTATAAAGTTCTTTAAATGAGGTATTACCTTTCTTTTTTAAAGTATTCTTTTAGTATTATTTTTTTTAAATTTCTAGATTCTAAAAAGTTCAAAGCCGTTTTTTTTTTACTAAACACTTAATATTAATTTTATTAATATTAATTATTCTTAGTCGGAGTGTCGACAAAGCAGTTAACCCCATTCATTGACATGGAACTCCACGCAGAATGGACAAATATATCAACAGTCAACGTCACCTGTGAAGTAGTCGTCGACACATTCTCGCTACCAATAACTTTCACTATGATGGCCATCCTCCGAGAAACGTCGTCGGAAACAAGATTCTCAAAAATAGTGTCGATAATTAGATCATCGATTCATAGCACCCCTAGGGTATCAAGTGTAAGTAACATTTACCTCACGTTTAATAAAAAAACAACTTTGAATCATCAGTTATATATATATATACGCGAGAATACCACTGATCTATTTCGAAATCTCTTAGACTATCGTACGTATCCGCATCGAGTTTCTTGCACATTATACCATTACCTCCTAAGTGCTCACTAAGAACCCTTTTGACAGATACATAACCTGTCCGCCGCTATTCGCGAAAAACCTCAAGCTCTATCAAACCTTTGTAATTTATTTTCGGTATTTTCCCCAATAAAGCTGCAGAAACTATATCACGAATTTCGTATTTTTAAAGCAATTTTGTTCTTTTTCCATAAGTTTACTTCTTATAGATGGCCAGACACTATCAAATATTGAAAAGTTTGTCTATCTAGGAAGCAACATATCAGCAAATGAAAACCTAGATGATGAGGTCGACTTTCGTATTGCACGTGCCAGTACTGCTTTTGGCAGACTTCATGGACAAGTGTGACAACGGAGAGGACTCAGCATATCCACAAAACTAAAAGTCTACTGTGCTGTAGTGCTCTCCCTACTCTTATATGCATCAGAGTCCTGGACCTTATATTCCCGCCAAATCAAAAAGCCAAACTCCTTCCACCTACACTCTCTAAGGAAAATTCATAAGGTGCATAAGTAAAACATATTAGTTGGTTGAGCTTATTTGTTGCTAAAAAATGTGTACATACTGCAAGCTCTGCATCACTCACTTAACTCCTTCCATTTACGCTGTCTAAGGAGTATTCATAAGGTACGTTGGTCCGACCACATATCAGATATTGAATTCTTACAGCTGTCCAACATGAACCGTATCAATGCCAAAGTAACAAGGTCCCAATTTCGATGGGCGGGACTTAAAGCCCGCATGCCAGACAATCGCCTTCCCAAACGACTTCTGTGAGGGTAGTTGTGTGCAGGAAAGCGCTTACAGTGGGGTCAATAAAGTGCTCTAAAGACACCTTTTAGAGCTCCCTGCAACTGACCAAACGTACCCACGCCACGTATGCAGACGACTTTTTAAAGCGAGGATTGGATTTAGTCTTCCACGAGTCCATAGGATATGAGAAATGTATGAGAAATGTATGAGAAATGTATGAGAAATGTGTGAGAAATGTATAAGAAATGTATGAGAAATGTAAGAGAAATGTGTGAGAAATGTGTGAGAAATGTGTGAGAAATGTATAAGAAATGTGTGAGAAATGTATGAGAAATGTATGAGAAATGTATGAGAAATGTATAAGAAATGTGTGAGAAATGTATGAGAAATGTATGAGAAATGTATGAGAAATGTGTGAGAAATGTATGAGAAATGTATGAGAAATGTGTGAGAAATGTATGAGAAATATATGAGAAATGTGTGAGAAATGTATGAGAAATTTGTGAGAAATTTGGTGAGAAACGTGTGAGAAACGTGTGAGAAACGTGTGAGAAATGTGTGAGAAATGTGTGAGAAATGTATGAGAAATGTGTGAGAAATGTGTGAGAAATGTATGAGAAATGTATGAGAAATGTGTGAGAAATGTGTGAGAAATGTGTGAGAAATGTATGAGAAATGTATGAGAAATGTATGAGAAATGTGTGAGAAATGTGTGAGAAATGTATGAGAAATGTATGAGAAATGTATGAGAAATGTATGAGAAATGTGTGAGAAATGTGTGAGAAATGTGTGAGAAATGTATGAGAAATGTATGAGAAATGTGTGAGAAATGAATGAGAAATGTATGAGAAATGTATGAGAAATGTGTGAGAAATGTGTGAGAAATGTATGAGAAATGTATGAGAAATGTATGAGAAATGTGTGAGAAATGTATGAGAAATGTGTGAGAAATGTATGAGAAATGTGTGAGAAATGTGTGAGAAATGTGTGAGAAATGTATGAGAAATGTATGAGAAATGTGTGAGAAATCTATTAGAAATGTATGAGAAATGTGTGAGAAATGTGTGAGAAATGTGTGAGAAATGTATGAGAAATGTGTGAGAAATGTATGAGAAATGTGTGAGAAATGTATGAGAAATGTATGAGAAATGTATGAGAAATGTGTGAGAAATGTGTGAGAAACGTGTGAAAAACGTGTGAGAAACGTATGAGAAATGTGTGAGAAATGTATGAGAAATGTATGAGAAATGTATGAGAAATGTATGAGAAATGTGTGAGAAATGTGTGAGAAATGTGTGAGAAATGTATGAGAAATGTGTGAGAAATGTATGAGAAATGTATGAGAAATGTTTGAGAAATGTGTGAGAAATGTGTGAGAAATGTATGAGAAATGTATGAGAAATGTGCTCATCTTCGATCACGAAAGAGTTATGTATACCTTTTTTTATGTTACACGCGTTCTAAAGAGCATTAATAAGATAGATCTCGAGATCTAGAGTCTTTTTATTTTGTTTTGTTTTTTTACGAGAGAGAGAGAGAGAGAAAGTGAAAGAGAGAGAGAGAGAGAAAGAGAGAAACGGTACTATGTAACAATGTCAAAAAAATCTAATTCTAATTGCATTGAAAAGATAAATCTAGTTCTATTGTCGTTCCGCTACATTCTTATAGGGTCTAATAAAAGATTACATTTAATAAAAACAGAAGTGATATTGCTTTTTATTCAGAGAGCAAAACACCAAAAGAGAAACGCAGAAATGAAAACGAGGTTGTCTACGACGGACTAACTTTTACCTGTCCATACGGTTAGCAATGTAGATATACTAGAGTGCTACTACAATTAACGAATCCAAAATATGAGAGCGTGTATGTGTAAGGGGCGCATTTTGAAGCGGGTCTTTCCGAATTAAGTCAAAGGTTTCCGTAAGAGAAATGACGATGCGCAGTTTAAAAAAAAAAAATTGGGGCTCCAGAGAGACAAAGAGAGATCGGGAACGTGAAATGCCATTGTAACAGTCTCACTAATTCACGCTGATTCACACTAATTCACGGGCTAAAAAAGTATGTCCCGTTTAAGTTTGTAAAAAAAAAAAAAAGGGTGGGGGGAGGAGGATGCTCAGAAAAGATAAGCGCGGGCCGTGAAATTTCATTGTAAGAGATACACTAATTCTCCAACTAAACGAGTATGTTAAGTTGATCGTTAAAATGTGGCCCGTTTATATAAATTCAAAACAAAAATAAACAAAAAATAAGGGTTGTTCCGGCCATAATAAACAATATTCAACGGGCGTAGCCGGTGCGTACTGCTAGTATATATATATATATATATATATATAGGTAAATATGTATATGTGTATCTGTGGCATTTTACGTCTCGAGAGACTATCTTTTCCCTTTGCAACCTCTTGTGTGACTAAAGAGGCCAATCCTTGATACACAGCTGCGATCGCAGGTTGGGCATATTTAATCACCAGGCGCCATCGCACTTTCACCCTTCTTTCTGCTTCTGTTGTGTATGACATCTGCAATCTTTGACCCTTCCTTTATGCTCTCTCTCTATGAGGATCTGTCCAGTGCCACCTCTTCCCAGTTGCCAGTGTCGATTTTGAAGAGCTTAATGTCGCGTTTGCATACATCCGTATAACGTAAAAGTGGGCGACCAGCGGCTCTCCTGCCTTCTATTAGATCGCCATACAGGATGTCCTGTGGAAGTCGACCTACTCGCATTCTACGAACGTGGCCAAGCCAGCCAAGACGTCTGCTGCTGATAACAGAGCGGATGTCCTAGCACCCTGCTCTTTGTAGCACTTCCTCATTGGTTATCTTATCTTGCCACCTTATTTTAAAGATCCGCCTTAGGCATCGATGGTGGAAAACATTCAGCTTTTTTTCCTGCCATGAGTAGGTTGACCATGTTTCACTTCCGTACAGCAAGGTGCTCAACACACAGGTCCGGTAGACTAGGGCTTTAGTACTGTTAGTCAGCAATATGTTGTCCCAGACTCTTTTCTGCAGCCGTAATATGGTGGCCATGCCTTGGCTATCCTGTTGTTTATGTCTTTATCCAGTAGAGTGTTGTTGGATATGATGGAGCCAAGGTAACAAAAGTGATCAACAATTTCTAGTGGTTGGCCATTAATGCTTACTTGAGGTGCAGTGTTTGTGTTTTGGACAAGTATCTTAGTCTTGCTTTGACTGATGTTTAAGCCGAACTTCTGGCAAGCAGCAGATAATTTGTCAACCAGGCACTGTAGCTGAATATCAGAATCAGCCACAATAGCTGCATCATCAGCATACAGGAGTTCCCTGACGAGTAGCTTCCTAACCTTGGTTTTTGCCCGCAGCCTTGATACATTAAATAGTTTTCCAGAAGATCTTGTATGGAGAAACACACCTTCGTTTATGTCGTTGTAAGCATAATGCAGTAGACAGGAGAAGAATATGCCAAACAGAGTAGATGCGAACACACATCCCTGCTTGACACCACTGCAAACCTCAAAAAGTGCTGATTGGGCTCCATTGAATTTGACAGTGCATTTAGTTTCCTCGTGAAAACACTCAATGAACTGCAGTAGTTTGGGAGGGCAACCTATTTTCCTCAGGAGTTTGAAAAGGCCACTTCTGCTGACCATGTCAAAAGCTTTAGTCAGATCAACAAAAACGATGTAAAGGGGTCTGTCTCTCTCTCTGAATTTCTCCTGCAGTAGTCGTAGAGAAGATATCATGTCTACAGTGGATCTACCACTCCTGAATCCACACTGAGACTCTGGGTAGACTCTAGAAGCTAACACTTGCAGCCTGGATAGTGCCACTCTAGCAAAGATCTTGCCCACTATACTGAGGAGAGAGATACCCCTGTAATTGTTGCAGTCACTCCGATCCCCTTTGTTCTTGTATATTGTGACTATAGTTGCGTCACGCATGCCCTGTGGGACATGACCTGTTTCCCAACAGCGGCAGAGGAGAATATAGAGTTCAGGGAGCAGGAGTGATTCGTTGACTTTCACTACTTCCACTGGGATACCATCACTCCCAGGAGATTTTCTATTTTTATGCAGTTAATTGCTTTTTTAAGGTCACTGAGGCTCGGAAGATCGTCTAGGCATTCCAGTACTGGAAGATCTGGTAGAGAAGCCAGGGCGACATCGTCTACTGTATTCTGTGTGGCATAGACTTCGAGGTAATGTTCTGTCCAACGTTCTAGCTGCTTGGTTTGATCTGTAATTTTTTCTCCTGATTTTGGATAGAAGGAGGGCAGGCTTAGACACTGTTGGATCCAGTGCCGCTTTAATGACATCAAATAGAGCTTTGCTATTTCCTGAGTGGAGACTGTCTTGGATTCTGTTGCAGGTATTCCTCGAAAAGTTGTTAGCACATTTTCTAGCCATTTGTTTCGCCTCTTTATTAGCACTTTTGAAGGCCTTTAAAGATCTTGGACTTGGCTTTGTCTTGTGAGCGAGGTGTGCAGATCGCTTTTTCTCGATGCAAGGTTCCATATGTGCTAGATTCGCCTCAAGCCAGTCTACATTTTTGTGTTTTTGAGGCCCAAAGGCGGTGATCGCCGAACTGTAGATTATATCTCTTAATTTCTCCCATCTGATAGAGATGTCTTCTTCATCACTTAACGAGGGGATTGAACTGTTCAGGAGCTCGCCAAAGAGTGCACACTTCTCTGGGTCACCTACATGGTTGACGTTAGTTCGCCTAATTCTGGATTGAGTGGAAGTATACGCCTTCTTGAGAAGTAGTTTGATTTTGCTAAGCACTAGTGAATGGTCTGAGTGGCAGTCCGCACTATGGTATGAACGGGTGTGGATGACACTTTCAGATCCATCCTTCGAGTGATGCAGAGGTCAAGCTGGTGCCACCTTTTTGAGCGTGGGTGCTGCCAAGAGACTTTATGGCGTTCCTTGCCAGAGAAGAATGTATTAGTTACACACAGTTCATGAGAGCTACAGAACTCGAGTAGCCTTTGGCCATTGTCATTGATTTTGCCAACACCGTTTTTTGGAGTACTTTTAATTACGTCCTCTAGAGCTTGAAAGAATCTGTCTTTGTCCTCTTCCGGTGCAACAAGGGTTGGTGAGTAAGCACAGATTATATTAACTTTGCCTTGCGGTGATGCTAATTTCATGTGTGCTACTCTTTCATTGCCAATGGGAAACATCGCGATGCTGGGGACGAGACTGTTTCTTATTGCGAAGCCGACGCCATGTATTCTAGGGCTTTGTTCTGGTTTTCCTTGCCAGTAGAATGTATAGTTGCTTTCTGTAAGAGATCCGCTGTCTGCCAGTCTGGTTTCTTGCAGGCAGGCCACATCAATGTTTAGTCTGCTGAGTTCTCTGTCGATGATAGCTGTTTGACGCATGTCGGTGACTAGTTCAGGGTCAGTATTGAAGCCAGGACACATTGTCCGTATGTTTCAGCTTGCTAAACGCATTAATCTTGAGGGTTTTCTTTTGATTGTATTTGCAGGTGCGGGTGAGCAGCTTGCTTTTTGATTTTGTCTTAGCACCAAGCACCCAGTGGTGCGGCAAGCTGTGGCGGGATAGCACTTTATTGTCCGAGGGCTGCTCGGCTTAAGGCAGGCAATAGCTATCCGTGAGGCTAAAAAGCCCCTCCTACCGTCAAGAGTGTTCCCTGGCGTTCCAGCTTACGCCAATCAGCTAGGAACTTATCACCGGTAACTACCACTCTCCGTGTTTACTGTCAGAGATGGAGTGACCTCTCCATTGCTGGGGGAAAGCCTGGGCGGTAAATTTTCGAGTGCTGGGCTGCCCACACGTCAGCACACGCCTCTCTTCCATACTGACCGGGTCCAAAGGGATGGCGAGCCATCACAATTTGGGGACAGGTGGTGGAAGGAGTTTGCCAGAGAGCAGTAGTCTTACTACTGTCCCCCCGCCTACGGGACTCCAGGACCGGATTTTCTGTTAGGGTTTACTCCCTTAGCCTTAGACCTTACAGGGACACACACACACAAGGCAGTGCGGCTATTGACCTATAGCTAGGGGTTTGGTTTGTGGGCAACAGGGCGTGTCCGCATGCCGACGGGCCATGCCTGCCACACATCTTGGGGCCAAACCTCCTCCGAGACCCTTGCAGTTTAGCCTGAGGCTTCGCAGCCTCAGTTTCCATCTGCCACCACGAGGAGGTACTGCATAGGACTTGCTGTGGAGAGGCTATGTACTGGCAAGAGAGACTTACAAAATTGCTCCCCTTTCACAGATGCTAGCCAGCGGTGGCAACAAGTCAAGCTACCACACTAGACGCTTCACACAGCCATTAGACAGACGTATATGTGTATATCGTCTAGAATACTTTTAAATCCATCAATAAACCGGCCTGCATTACAACGCTACCCCACAATTTCCCAGCCTTCTCAGTCCCATTTACTTTAGTCTCTTTCATCCTTCTTCATCTATGCAAACGCCAGCAAACCCCTAGGCTATTACTGAGTATTCAAAAAAAAAACTTGTTAGGCCCATCAGGTGTAGCACTCTTGCGCCCATCAATACCACGGCCAACAGTACTAACTTTCCACAATTTTCTAGCCTACAAACTCTATGTTTGTTTTTCGTTCTTGCTGTTATTTTTAGCGGCCCCCGAAAGGGAAAAAGACGCTATTAGTTTTGTGTGAAATGTCTGCCAGTCTGTCCCGTTTAGATCTCGTAAACTTGAAAAGATAGTGAAAATCCGACATCATAATAATTTAGTCCATTCAAAGTTCTGATGCAACGGCTACTTTTTTTCTTTTCTAAAAGCGAAAAATCTAATTTTTTAAATCACTTATGCAAGCAGTTTTTTCATGAAAATACACACACCACTTTTACAACTGTTCACTATTAATAGTATCAAACACTGGGGGCTCTTTAGTAGGCGAGTGCAACGTATGTCACATTGTAAACACATTTATGCCAACGGTTTTTGATTTTTTGACCAAAAGTTATATAAGTTCTGTCATTCTAATTACTAAATTTACACGAAAAAAAAAATATTTTAAAACAACAATTAATACGTAATTTTTCATATTATTGCCTGAAATGCACCCATCGGTGACATATATTTAACAATTTATTTGATTATTTATTTTTTTTTTGCGAATTTTTTTTTTTTTTTTTTGTGAGGAATTAGAGATTGGCCATATTCATTATAAGACATCAGGCCAGGTTTACATTTAACTTCACTTTCACCTATCTTTTGGTTTGCTGGACCGCTGGGGCACCACACAAGATCTGTCAACCTTCTTTTTCCATTCTTCTCTGTCATTTGTCTTTGATCGAATTTAATTCTGATGTTCTTTCTGAAAATATTGAAACCTGCCTTTTTATCTGCCTGGGTGGACCACTTCGGGGGCCGATTTTGAGTTTGTGTTTCCACACAACCTGTCTTTGTAACCTTTTTTTAAATTTTATTTTGTTGTTGTTGTTTTTTGTTGTCTCTTTCAAACGAAGGAACCACAAGCCCAATTATAGAGTGTTGAGAAACACTTCTTAGACCCATCAGTTGTAGCCTTTCCATCTCCCTGCTCTATAACGGCCCCCACATATAGGCTAAGCGTAATATTTTCTAATAAAACGCACCCTCGCGGAACAATAATAGAAGATGCATCCTCCGTTTGGGACCCCTCAACTCAAGAAAACATTAAGAAACTGGAACAGACACAAAATAGAGCAGTGAGATTCATAACAAACGAATATTCACATTTGACTAGAGTAATACCTTTAGTAAAATCACTAAATTTAGAAAACCTTCAGGACAGAAGACTCAAAAGTAAAGTAGCAATTATACATAAAACACTGAACCATAATCTTTAAATACAAAAACAAAATTTAATAAAATACTCTGAAAGACACAAAGATAAAGGCACATTCCTCTTCCCATATGCTAGGACAAATTTGTACAAATACTCCTTCTTTCCTAGTGCTATTAGAGCCTGAGCTAGCCAGGAAAACCAGTGACTTGGCGGAGTTTAGGTCATTAGTTAATATGCCTGACTAAATGCATGAAGCGTAGGACGTAATCATCTTCTTTTTTGAAGTAACGTTTGTATTATATAAGATAAGATAAGATAGTCACAACTTAATTCACTCTTTAAATATTAAAATTTTGAATTGTTAGTCATGAATTTAGATCTAGAGAAGCACCTCATGTAGAGTAACATATCTTCATAAACCGTATTAACACCCCCCCCCAAAACACACACACATACATTCACACTTTTAAGTCATTGTGTTCTATTAGGTCTGCAGACAATCATTTAAACACAGTCTCTTTCTTTTTAGTTCTTGTGTTCTATTAGATCTCCAGACAAACATTTGAATACAGACTCTAGCTATTAAATGAAGAACGCTAAGTATACAGTTATTTTGCCTGTCTTTTGCTTTTTAGCGGCCCCCGAAAGGGGAACAGACGATTTAGTTTTGTTTATATAAAAACAACAACTTGTAATTTAAAAAATACTTAGGTATGTTTGTTAAAAAAAAAGAGAAGTTTTTATGTATTATTATTTTAGTGCCCAGTGATTTTTTAATTGTATTTGCTTTCAACGATCAAAACAAGACTACGGCTTGAATATTCCTGGTCCATTGGTGAATTCGATGGAGGCCGCCTCTGAGTTTGTGTGATAGCACATACTCTCTTTGTAATCTTGTTAGTCATTGTGTTCTATTAGATCTCAAGACAAACATTTAGTCATTGTGTTCTATTAGATCTCCAGACAAACATTTGAATACAGACTCTAACTGTTATATCAAGTTCTAAGCATTGATAGAAAGAACGCTAAGTATACAGTTATTTTGCCTGTCATGTAAATCGTGAAAATAAAATACGTTTGATAAGTTTGGTTGTATTAAGTATTCTGTACTCATCTTTTCATCCTTAGTTTTTCCCATCTTCAGAACCATGGACGGTCAGTTTCGAGAATGATGTAGCAAGTGCAAACATTACATCATTAAAACTCTTACTGCAACTAACTGAGTTTGAATGCAAAGATACCGGAGATTATAAGTGCATCACAGTAGTGAACAACAGGATCAATGTAACTCAGATCGATATAGGCGATCAAATTATTTTTTTAGGTAATAATAGCTTTGTTTATTTTATGAACATTTACTTTTGTTGAAATATTTATCTGACAGTATTAAGTAGACTTATACATTAGTTGTACTCTTTATTCAAAATTGATTCACTTTATTATACTTTATGTTTCAAAATTTGTAAAGGAAGACTTTGAGAGGTGAAATTGGATAAAGCCCTTCACGTGCAGCCAATATCGAAAAATCGTTAAAAAAATCGCACTGTCGTTAATTACTGTCACGAATTAATAATGTTTCTTGACATCAATTTGGGGATAGTAACGTAGTAACCAAAGCCAAGCGGGGTTACTGACCCGGGATTATCCACAAGAGAGAGTCTTTGGGCTACTGACCCGGGATCCTCCACAAGAAAGGGTCGTGGGGCTACTGACCCAGGATCATCCACAAGAGAGTGTCGTGGGGCTACTGATCCGGGATCCTCCACAAGAGAGGGTCGTGGGGCTACTGCCCCGGTATCATCCACAAGAGAGGGTCGTGGGGCTACTTATCCGGGATCCTCCACAAGAGAGGGTCATGGGGCTACTGACCCGGGATCATCCACAAGAGAGGGTCGTGGGGCTACTGCCCCGGTATCATCCACAAGAGAGGGTCGTGGGGCTACTGCCCCGGGATCATCCACAAAAGAGGGTCCTCCACAAACGAGGTTTAAAAAACATCCAACTTTCGTCGGGTCAGCAGCCTTGACCTTGTTTTTTTTTTTCTTAATTTTTCGCCATTTTTACTGACATTTAGAAACAAAATATTTTGGTTGGCAACACTATTGTAGTTAACGCTTACAATGCTGGGCTGTTTTACAATGAGTGAATACAAAAATTAACTGTTGATGTTTAGAAGCTAGACAATGACTTGCATCTTAAGGGTTGCGAAATGTCCGCTTAGTTGGGGAAAATTAAAGGCGCTTGCTCGTTGTGCTGGCCACATGACACACTCGTTCACCGTAGGCCACAGAAATAAATGACCTTTACATCATCATCATTCGATCCTCCCTTTACCTACTTTACTAAGAAGTAAAACACTTTAAAAAATGACTAACCAACCGTGACCAACAAACTCTAAACGAAGACCGGCGACCAACCCCGATAATTCACTTTACTCTCTTGAAATATTACAGTGCAAAGATTTTCTTTTACACCCTTTACGCCACTGACGTAACTTCTGTATAGTTTGAGATTGTAACATAATTTTATTAGTTTTTTTATTCTTTTGGTCGTATCTTATTGAAGTTTAACTTTAAGTTGTATTGTTGTTGTTATGTTTTTCTAGTCTACAAATATAATTTGTATTTTGTAAATTGACAAAATATATTTTCTAATATTTATCAAAGTATTTATTATTGTTTTTCAATGTGTATAATTGTCTTTTTTTTTGTCTTTATGTAAAGTGCATTGTATTAAATTATTCATTCTAATATGTAGCTATTCTATTCCAGCTCCTATATCTATAAACTTGAACTTTACCCCGCAAATGGGAGATCTGGAGTCCGAATCGATAAATGACGTTGGAGACAATGTAACGTTCACTTGTACAGTTACAGTAAGTAACATTTGTATGCGGCCGCGATGCGCTGCGAAAAGGGCAACGCCGCCTTGAGCATCGGTCTCCCTCAATGGACCTCATTCACCAATCGTAAACAAACAACATTTTGTCACGTGATCTTATTGATAAAACAACGGGGAAAAAACTGTCACGTGACAACCATCATGAATTAAGCATGAGATCGTAAATTATATAGAAGAGATAGAGCGCCACGTGGCTAAATGTTGTTTGTTTACGGTTGGTGAACGAGGTCCATTGTTCCTTGTTCGTAACCTTCACCGATTTATAATTTTTGTAAGTTTTTTTTTGTTCCTCAACTTTTGTAAGTATAAAATATTTTAAAACTGCATTTTAAGAAATATTTTTGAAATTGCTACATATAAGGCATCTTTCATTCGCTTTATATGTATAGTGATTAGAACCAGTGGCGTTACTGGGGGGGGGGGGGGGGGAGTGAATGTTCACACGGGAGGGATATACCTATATGATCTCGGTACCGGTATGTTATTCCTGGGAATCCTTCTCGGGCATTACTGTTGAGCCACGTTTAGTATCTTTTCGACACGTTTAGTATCTTTTCGACACGTTGAGTATCTTTTCGACACGTTTACTATCTTTTCGACACGTTTACTATCTTTTCGACACGTTTGGTATCTTTTCGACACGTTTACTATCTTTTCGACACGTTTACTATCTTTTCGACACGTTTGGTATCTTTTCGACACGTTTAGTATCTTTTCGACACGTTTAGTATATTTTCGACACGTTTAGTATCTTTTCGACACGTTTAGTATCTTTTCGACACGTTTAGTATTTTTTCGACACGTTTAGTATCTTTTCGACACGCTTGGTATCTTTTCGACACGTTTAGTATCTTTTCGACACGTTTAGTATATTTTCGACACGTTTAGTATCTTTTCGACACGTTTGGTATCTTTTCGACACGTTTGGTATCTTTTCGGCACGTTTAGTATCTTTTCGACACGTTTAGTATATTTTCGACACGTTTAGTATCTTTTCGACACGTTTAGTATTTTTTCGACACGTTTAGTATCTTTTCGACACGTTTAGTATCTTTTTGACATTTATCGTCTCGAAAACGGGTGGATGATTGCGTAGGAGGTGGATCTTTGTCTCCAGGCTAATGAATTTGTTCGTACTTGATTTCCCAATCCGACATGGAACATCATGATATGCATCTTTTGAAGCGCTTCCGCAGTGTCTAATACAAACAAGCCAAATGGGAGGTAACACTCAACGAAATGTACAATCCACTAACACCGGCGAAAGGCAGAACAATCAATACAAGGTAGTCGACGCTGATACTCCAAATCGAACAAGTTTAATAACAATCGTCGAAAGTTAGCTACGTTCATAAAATGCTACTTAGTTCTGCAATGACATGAAGACCGTCTGTTGATGTCGACTTCTATTTCGTTCTGACTCTAAAACCCTATCCTTGTTTTAATAGTCACGTCCATTGACATAAATAAATATAGACTGGCCGATAAAAGAGTTTTATGAAACGAAAATTTGTGACTGGCAATTTTGTGTACTTTATTATACAGCAGTGTAATTTTGTTTAATCTCTAAGACAGGAGATCATTCAACTTTTCAGAATTCGGAAATCCGACAACAATAGATATACATGTTTTCAAGTTACATGAAGTTATTTCCCTTTTCCATTCTAATTTATGTATGTCTATGGTCACGTCATTGTCACTAAATAAAAACTTCCCCTATTTCCGCTACAAATATTAATTCCTAATAGTGCCATAACAATCTCCATCGTATGTGATAGCTCTACCTAAATAGAGGAGACAATTTCTATTTTGTTTAAATTCTGTATGACCTATGTTGACGGTCCAATACACATAACTTTGATTTTTACGAAAGTTTAGATTTTGAGTGCGTCTCTATCGAGACTCTTTATCATCTGTTGTATACATTTAATTGTAGTCCCGAGTAATGCTAAATCGTCTACAAAGATCTGTCACTCGGTTTGGTTCACGTTAAGGGATACCGAATGGGAGGTCGAGAGGCTAAGTACGCTTGAACTTGGCTCGGCTTAGCTACCAATGAAAGGGGCTCAAGGTTTGACACCCGACTCGAGCAGAGTTGTGTTTACTGAGCGCCTAAAGGCAGCACGGGAAAAAACTTCTCCCAGATACCCTCTCCTCCCACCAGTTCACAAACGAGATTGGACCATAGCGCTATGAGCATGTTATAAGCAAGAAAGTAGAGCCATATAAAAGTTATATTTTAATTTATTTTTTTAATTCCATGACATCGCCGATGGCTAGCAAAAAAAGAGAACTGTTGATAAGATACGCCCTTGTCACACACCCATCTCGATGTTATTCCGTTTCTGTTCTGAGGTAGTTTTGCTAAAGAAAAGTTTCAAAATCTGGAGGGTTGTTGCAAGATGCCATATTCTCTTGCTCCAGAGTGATACGCGATGAACGTCTGTATTGGAAGCCCAGGGTTTGGTTCACAAGCAGGACGAAGCTCTGCACAAGCCAGTTGAGAAACACTAGGAATTTAAACCAATTCCATGAGTGTCTTTATAAACGTCTACTAAGGAAATAATAATAATTATGTTCAGTTGATTTTAAGTCTTTTCCTGACTTCAACATACCAGTACTTACTTTTTTCAATCTCTATAATAACTAGAAATGAAATGTCAAAAACAACAAAATTTTAAAATAGAATAGATAGTCCTTTTCCAGTGTGGCAATCCAAGTAATTAGCTTACCGTTTTGTGACTCAACCAAAAAAACAATCTTAAGATAGTTGTAGTTGTTTTTTGTGGGGAGAAGAGATTAATTTTAAGAAACGTGAGGTGACACTCTGAGCTAACCGCACCGAGTGACACCGACCCTAGTGACGCCACTGGTTGAATTAATTTTATATCATGGTTGTTGTTTTTTTAATCCACGCGATCTAATTTTATATTTTACCAGGGACCACCTACCTTAAAAATTATTTGGAAATCCATAAGTTTATCTTCCGATGAAAAAGAGTATAGTTTATCAACGCGGAAAAATCAATCCAGTGGTACAACTGACTGTACCATCCACACCACTGTATTTAACAAGACTCTAGAGATTGACGATAATGGAATCATCCTCTACTGCATTGTGAGGGACACTGACAACAATGAATTATCGAAAAAAAATTTTACTATTTGGCTTAAAGGCTTCCAGAGTCACATCACTAATACCGTCCCAACAGTGTACCTAACCGCAAATGTGACAGCAAACCTTACAGCACATTTTAGAGCTGTGGCTTCAACTGTGAAACAAAGTTTGGCCATGATTTTATCTATTTGTATCTGTAAAACATTTGTAACTGATTAAGTATGATAAAGAAAACTCTGGTTTTCATTTTTTTTTTTTAACTGATACAGCGTATTATTGATTCAATGAAATATTTTCAGTAAAAGCAGTTGAAGAGAAAAAAATAAATATGGGACATCTTTCATGTGTTGTTGTTGGTGTTGACAATAAATTGACACATAAATATCATTAGTATTCATGCGATATTATTTTGTCACTCTGAAAAGAAGGCTAGTCCTACTTAATGGTTTTTGGATCACACACCACACACGCTAAAATATATATTCTCAGTCCTTGTTGATGTCCAAGGGCTGAGCCGAAGGCTCTTCGAGCCCTAGGTTTGAAAAAAAAAAAAAACCTGTTTGGACGCCAAACAGTAAAAAAAAAAAACCTGTGAGAACACAGTTCTGTTTGAAAGAGACCCGAGTCAATGCCTATGTAAAGCATTGCTGTTTCCAATGCCTTTGGCCCCCGACGCATGCTTGGCTGCACATGGTCGAAGGCCGAGGGCACCGGGAGCCTCCGCCATTTTCCTTCGTTGTACCAAGCTAACTGTGCGGGACCCGCCATTTATGTAAAGGTCCCTTTGAGGAACAGCGCATGGATGTGGGACGTGTTCGTGGGGACTTTTTTACAACCCCGCCCGTGCAAGGGGTAAACTCTCGTCTACCCGTGGTCATCCCCACGGGAGTTATGTTTCGCCATTCATTTAGCCTAGCTACCCCCTCAAGTAGCCTTTTCCAGGTATTCTCAGTCCTGCAAAATCTTCAGGTTTTTTATTTTATTACTTCATTGAAAATTGCGTTTCGAAAGTGAAGTTTTGAGATGTTATACAGCCAAATGTGATTAATAATAATGGCAATGTCTTCCATTTCAGAAGATTAAGAATGAATGCAATGTTTCACATGACTATGCAAACCCAGTTGCCACCTGTATATTTTTCCGCATCTCGTGCAGACAAAGCCGTTGCCCGCCAGAGGTGTATTTTTCTTTTTGTCTTCTGCGCCTTTCTCCGACGAGGGCTTCTCTTTTGGTCTCAAATGTGATACCCGGGGTCTTTGTGAGAGCTCTCTATCTCTTTCAGAGGCCATCTGATGTTAGCTACTTACCTCTATGCCAGTGAGGGCAAAATGGCGCCTAAGCTGTTCTCGTGCAGACAAAGCCGTTGCCCGCCAGAGGTGTATTTTTTTTTAATCTTCTGCGTCTTTCTCCAACGAGGGCATCTTTTTTGGTCTCAAATGTGATACCCGGGGTCTTTGAGAGAGCTCTCTAACTACCGGTATCTCTTTCAGAGGCCATCTGATGTTAGCTACTTACCTCTATGCCAGTGAAGGCAAAATGCCGTCTGCTTTAATGTATCCTATGTATAGCGCAAATATGTAAAATGATCACTCGTGATAAGTCAAAAGAATAGTAGCAGTACTAAGGTTTACCAACGAGAGCTTTGAATTTGAAAACTATACACAACAGTCACAATATGATAAAAGCTGTTTGATAAAAGCGACTCTTGTTGCAATCCAAAATAAGCTGAACAGAACACATGATCACACTTTTTGTAAGCAGACGATTGCAAACTTATTGATCAAATTTACTTGTATACAAAAATGTATTTATGTGACGCCCTATGTCCAATGGCGTATTGAACACCACAACTCAGAGATGTAATTTAATGGAGCCCAATCTGGCCACAACAGCACTTTTTGATGCCTGCAGCTGTGTCAAGCAGGGATGTGTGTCTCGCACCTACTCTGACATATTCTTCTCCTGCCTACTGCATCGTGCTCACAGCGACATCAACGAAGGTATATTTCTCCATAGGAGAACCTCTTCAATGTGTCCCATTGAAGGCAAAAACCAAAGTTAGAAAAGTAACCAATCAGTGAACGTCTCCGCAGTTTTGATTGTTATGGAGCGTGTTTGTGTTTCTATGGTGACGGTGTGAAGAGGTTAGCGATTGGTTGTGAATGATGCAGCATAGGTGGCATTGTCGTCACTTGGTCTTATTTAGGACAGACGACTCCAGAACGGATACGATTACTAAAGTCTACTACATTTATTTCATTTTTCACACATTGATTTTGTCTATATTATAAATAAAGTTCTATTTAGTTTTATTTAGAAAAGGAAGTTATTCAAGTTATCAAATTTTATTAGTAAAGATATATCACGCCTACAACGGTTTAGTTGTCGACCAGCAGTTTAGTGCTACAAGTCAACGACCGGTAACAATAATGATGCAGCTATTGTTGCTGAATCTGCTAATTGGCTTCAGACTCTGATTGACAAACATGTTAGCCAAAATACTAGTTCAGAACACAAGCACTGCACATCACGTGACCATTAATGGTTAACCACAGGAAATTGGTAAATTATTTCATCCTCTATTGTACCAATCGTTAGTGAACCAAATCACCAATATAAGTGAAACATTTGTTGTGGGAACCTTTTTTTTTTCTGTGAACCACCTCAACCAAGTGTGAATAAAATATTGGTCTGTGAACCTTAGGTCTGACGAATCGACTGATTAGTCCGGTGAACTATATAACGGGAACGTAGTGTCTTTGAAGAAACGGAGCTCTGTAGACTATGCGCCGTGCCTTCCCAGATTTCTTTACTAAATCACCTATGTCATGTAGAGCTGAGATCTAGACCTAGATCTATCATATGTGCCGTGTAGACCTGAGATTGTGGAATTAGGATTATGACATCTAAACGATTATGTTTAAGAAGTTAATGGAGTGCTAATTGAGCCCCACAGTAATATCGCTATTTTAATTAATGTGGCTTAATTTTTTTTTATTGAGATATAGATCTAGATACAGGAAGGTTTTTAATTTATTGCATATTTATCGTCTTAATGTGTTTGTTTGTTGTTGTTTTTAATATTTCATTTGGGGCCACCCAATTCACTTTGGCTAGGGCCTCCAATTATCTAAGGCTGTCATCTATTTATATGCCACTTAAATTAGACCTGCACAACAAGTTGAGATTTTAACTCTTTCTCTCCGTAATTATTTTTTCACGTTTCGACGGAATTCTTCATTTTGCTCATTACTTTTTCACTACCCTGTTATGAGCTTCAATAGCTTTGTCGTTTGTTATCAGAAAATGTTTTATTTGGTATAGAATTAAAGGGAAATGCAGACTATTTTTATATTACACAGTCAAGTTTATAAAATTAAACATTAACTTAATTTAATGAGGTCAAATCGACGATGGCATCGTCAATTAGAAGAGAAAAAGTTTTAAGAAAAAACACCAAATCTTATAGAAGATTATAGCCTAGTCGTCCATTCAAAGGGGAAGATAATTGCGTTCACGTTTTTATCTACGTATAGACCTATAATACACGTTAAGGTTAATTAGAGACTTAAACTTTGTCTAATGAAACTTGGGGAGAAGGAGCACTTGTACGAATTTGTCCTAGCATATGACATAAGGATCTTATTTTTATTTATTTATCTATCATTTTCCTTTGAGTATTTTATTGGGTTGTGTTTTATTTATTTTTACTTCTTTGCTTTCTAGTCTTCTGTGCTGGGTTTTCATTCAGGCCTTGCGATCTATAGGGCAGTTGATGTCGGGTCATTTTTTTTCTTTGGCTTTGGTTAATGAGTAGGGTGTCATGTGGCCTGTACAGCGACCAACCGCTTTTACTTTCCCAACTTAAGTCAGGTACAGTACCCATTAGAGTTGGGTGGACTCAGGTTCAAAATTTGAAGATTTGAACCCAGGGTCCCAGGTTTTGGAAGCCAGGCGCTTAGCCACTCAGCCACAGCGCCCCCTCTTTTATCATGAATTACTTCAATCCATCAAATTGTCGTTAAGATGTAAGTTTCACCTGGATAGTTTGAGTTTTTAATCGGTGTAACTGGTTTAGCCTACCATTTCCATGTAACTTATCTTATAAATTACAAGAGTTACTTCGAAAGATGTAGGCTACGCCTATCAATGACTCAAGTCGTTGGTTTTCCTAATTTAGGTAACGCATTTTCATCCCATGCTCTAATAGCATTAAGGGAAAAGGAACACTTGTAAAAATTTGTTCCAGTAAATGGAATTTAAAAAAAAAAAGGATTGGCCTAGGTAATGTCACAAACCATCAAATGTGCTATCATCATTGTGATTTCTGGGTATTTGATTAGGTTTCGTTTTTGCTAATATATATATATATATATATATATATATATATATATATATATATATTTATTTATTTATTTATTTATTTATTTATTTATATATATATAGGCCAATCCTTGATACACAGCTGCGATCGCAACTTGGGCATATATAATCACCAGGCGCCGTTGCATTTTCACCCTTCTTCCTGCTTCTGTTGTGTATGACATCTGCAATCTTTGACCCTTCCTTTATGCTCTCTCTCCATGAGTATCTGTCCAGTGCCACCTCTTCCCAGTTGCCAGTGTCGATTTTGAAGAGCTTCATGTCGCGTTTGCATACATCCGTATAACGTAAAAGTGGGCGACCAGCGGCTCTCCTGCCTTCTATTAGATCGCCATACAGGATGTCCAATGGAAGTCGACCTACTCGCATTCTACGAACGTGGCCAAGCCAGCCAAGGCGTCTGCTGCTGATAACAGAGCGGATGTCCTGGCACCCTGCTCTTTGTAGCACTTCCTCATTGGTTATCTTATCTTGCCACCTTATTTTAAAGATCCGCCTTAGGCATCGATGGCGGAAAACATTCAGCTTTTTTTCTTTTTTTGACCATGTTTCACTTCCGTACAGCAAGGTGCTCAACACACAGGTCCGGTAGACTAGGGCTTTAGTACTGTTAGTCAGCAATATGTTGTCCCAGACTCTTTTCTGCAGCCGTGACATGGTGGCCATTGCCTTGGCTATCCTGTTGTTTATGTCTTTATCCAGTAGAGTGTTGTTGGATATGATGGAGCCAAGGTAACAAAAGTGATCAACAATTTCTAGTGGTTGGCCATTAATGCTTACTTGAGGTGCAGTGTTTGTGTTTTGGACAAGTATCTTAGTCTTGCTTTGACTGATGTTTAAGCCGAACTTCTGGCAAGCAGCAGATAATTTGTCAACCAGGCACTGTAGCTGAATATCAGAATCAGCCACAATAGCTGCATCATCAGCATACAGGAGTTCCCTGACGAGTAGCTTCCTAACCTTGGTTTTTGCCCGCAGCCTTGATACATTAAATAGTTTTCCAGAGGATCTTGTATGGAAAAACACACCTTCGTTTATGTCGTTGTACGCATAATGCAGTAGACAGGAGAAGAATATGCCAAACAGAGTAGGTGCGAGCACACATCCCTGCTTGACACCACTGCAAACTTCAAAAGGTGCTGATTGGGCCCCATTGAATTTGACAGTGCATTTAGTTTCCTCGTGAAAACATTCAATGAACTGCAGTAATTTGGGAGGGCAACCTATTTTCCTCAGGAGTTTGAAAAGGCCACTTCTGCTGACCATGTCAAAAGCTTTAGTCAGATCAACAAAAACGATGTAAAGGGGTCTGTCTCTCTCTCTGAATTTCTCCTGCAGTAGTCGTAGAGAAGATATCATGTCTACAGAGGATCTACCACTCCTGAATCCACACTGAGACTCTGGGTAGACTCTAGAAGCTATCACTTGCAGCCTGGATAGTGCCACTCTAGCAAAGATCTTGCCCACTATACTGAGGAGAGAGATACCCCTGTAATTGTTGCAGTCACTCCGATCCCCTTTGTTCTTGTATATTGTGACTATAGTTGCGTCACGCATGCCCTGTGGGACATGACCTGTTTCCCAACAGCGGCAGAGGAGAATATAGAGTTCAGGGAGCAGGAGTGATTCGTTGACTTTCACTACTTCCACTGGGATACCACCACTCCCAGGAGATTTTCTATTTTTTATGCAGTTAATTGCTTTTTTAAAGTCACTGAGGCTCGGAAGATCATCTAGGCATTCCAGTACTGGAAGATCTGGCTTTGTCTTGTGAGCGAGGTGTGCAGATCGCTTTTTCTCGATGCAAGGTTCCATATGTGCTAGATTCGCCTCAAACCAGTCTACATTTTTGTGTTTTTGAGGCCCAAAGGCGGTGATTGCCGAACTGTAGATTACATCTCTTAATTTCTACCATCTGATAGAGATGTCTTCTTCATCACTTAACGAGGGGATTGAACTGTTCAGGAGCTCGCCAAAGAGTGCACACTTCTCTGGGTCACCTACATGGTTGACGTTAATTCGCCTAGTTCTGGGTTGAGTGGAAGTATAAGCCTTCTTGAGAAGTAGTTTGATTTTGCTTAGCACTAGTGAATGGTCTGAGTTGCAGTCCGCACTATGGTATGAACGGGTGTGGATGACACTTTTCAGATCCATCCTTCGGGTGATGCAGAGGTCAAGCCGGTGCCACCTTTTTGAGCGTGGGAACTGCCGAGAGACTTTATGGCGTTCCTTGCCAGAGAAGAATGTATTTGTTACACACAGTTTATGAGAGCTACAGAACTCGAGTAGCCATTGTCATTGATTTTGCCAACACCATGAGGTCCCAAGCATTGTGGCCATGCATCATTTCCATCACCAACACGGGCATTAAAGTCTCCATTTATATAGAGATGCTCGGATTTTGGAATACTTTTAATTACGTACTCTAGAGCTTGAAAGAATCTGTCTTTGTCCTCTTCCGGTGCAGCAAGGGTTGGTGAGTAAGCACAGATTCTATTAACTTTGCCTTGCGGTGATGCAAATTTCATGTGTGCTACTCTTTCATTGCCAATGGGAAACATCGCGATGCAGGGGACGAGACTGTTTCTTATTGCGAAGCCGACGCCATCTATTCTAGGGCTTTGTTCTGGTTTTCCTTGCCAGTAGAATGTATAGTTGCTTTCTGTAAGAGATCCGCTGTCTGCCAGTCTGGTTTCTTGCAGGCAGGCCACATCAATGTTTAGTCTGCTGAGTTCTCTGTCGATGATAGCTGTTTGACGCATGTCGGTGACGAGTTCAGGGTCAGTATTGACGCCAGGACACATTGTCCGTATGTTCCAGCTTGCTAAACGCATTAATGTTGCTAATATATATATATATATATATATATATGTAAAATTATTTATTTATTATTTGCACACACACACCATAAAACTCATAGACCTAGCATATTTCCGCCAATTCTTCGTAGTGTACTGTACACTCCTTACAGTAGTAGGCTACTACAGTACCAAGCACTAGATCTAGGTTCGGAACAGGACTTGATTTCATTACTCACTGTTTCCTTTTTCGGCTAACCGGGCTTACTGTTAACGATGCCTGGTTGACGAGTACCTTAAATCTAATAACTTGATTAAGTTAAAAATCTGTTTCATGGAGTAGAAAATATAATTCAACTAAGTAGAATTGTTATTTTGTTTTGAAATATTAATATCGAATTTTCGACTAATATGAACATTTTTAAAATGATTATTAAAATACAATCTGAATTACATAGATTCTAGATATATATTTTTACGATAGAGTGTTTTACATTGTTTACAAAATCTGGCAAATATGTCCTCTGGGTTTGTTGACTAATAGTAGTAAAGTAATAGGAAATAAGAAATTTGGTATGTTTTTGTTTTTTTTCATATAGATTCCAGATCTATATTAATATATTCTGAAAATTAGATCTACTTTAATTTTGCATAGATCTAGATCTGTATGTTGTTATTGACTAATTCTCATGTGTCTAAGTCTAAATGTTTGTACTCAGAATTTGTAGTCAGTGTACCACTGTAACTGAGGCTGAGTGTAGACGACTAGTAGTAAATAGTATTGTATAAGACTACTCATCTACTGACTAGTCAGTCCGTAGTTTGATTTCTTTAATTTTAGTTAAATAACTACAAATTCTGAGTACAAACATTTAGACTTAGGGCAATATCCTGTTTCAGTTCATTTATTTACCGTTGCTATCACGGCAACAGGCGGCCACTTTTTGCCAGATGGACTTCGTTACTGATGCAATAATAAAACAAAAAATAAAATTGAGAAAGAAGTTTTTTGTTTGCTGCCAACTAAAAAATATAATTCTGATAAATAAATATATATGGGTTAGTAAGTGTAGACCTATTTATTTAATCAAAACATATATCTACATTTTAATATACGAAGTGCCTATTCCCAACCAGCTGGGAATAGGCTTTAGCCCTATTCCCAATCGTTTGTTCAGGTCAAATGAGGTCAAAACTTTATTCCCAGTCAACCGGAAGTGGTTCTTATGTTAAAGGTCAAACAAGATGGCAGGAATCAATCATACATGCTTTGTCCACAGTCACTGATTTGATTTACAGTTTTAACATAGATCTAGTAAAACTAGATATAGTATTGTTCACTTTATCTAGATTGACTAGATCTAGAATATAAAGTTCTTTCATTACATTAAAAAAAAACAGCATGAAAAGAATTTAGCAATGACAATTAAATGTAATGTTGTAATAGTATTTCTTCTATTATTTGCTTTAATAAATGTATGTCATACATAAGACAAAAAAAATAAACACCAAAGTCTCTATTGATTGTGTTGTGCTATTTATATAGGAGATTTAAAACTGCATGGCAAGGACACATTGATTTCTAGCTTTGTTAATGATATAAGGTTAAAATACAAGAAAAATAATAATTTTTCCCCACATTTAAAAAGGTGCCAGTATCGTATGCCGTATTGGATCGCAGTCACAAAAAAAGTCCCATTGCCCTGTATATGAATTGTTTAAAAAATGTTTATAAATTATAATTAGTCTATAGGTCATTCATAAATAATAAATTAAAATTATAAACATTAACTAAGAATGCTAACAAAGAAAGACTTAATAAGTAAAGATTTTTTTCTCAGTAAATCTCCTCTTCTACTATACTTTAAGGTGTATAACAAACCAAATATGTATGACATATCAAACTAGCAGTAATAGTTGAACATAACTTTTCTTCTCTATTATTATAGCTTTAATAAATGTATGTCATACATATGACCAAAAGTCTCTGTTGATCGACAAACTTTTTTTTTGGTGGGTGGAGGGGCATTATATTTTATTGATATAAAAAAAAAAATGACATAGAAAAATTGAAATTAACAAAGTAATGTGTATGTTTTCAATTTTATAAAATTTTAAACCTAGAAATCATACAAGTATATTACTGACATCAAATGAGAGAAATATTTATTTATTGAAATGGTGCTAAGATTGGTTGGATAATGATCATATGTATAGAACATGATCCATTGATTCTTATTGCGGTACAATCTTATCTTATCTTATATAATACAGACGTTACTTCAAAAAAGAAGATGATTACGTCCTACGCGTCATGCATTTAGTCATGCATATTAACCAATGACTTAAATTCTGCCAAGTCACTGGTTTTTCTGGCTAGCTCAGGCAACCCATTCCATGCTCTAATAGCACTAGGGAAGAAGGAGTATTTGTACAAATTTGTCCTAGCATATGGGACGAGGAATGTGCCTTTATTTTTGTGTCTTTCAGAGTATTTTATTAAATTTTGTTTTTGTATTTGAAGATTATGGTTCAGTGTTTTATGTATAATTGCTACTTTACTTTTGAGTCTTCTGTCCTGAAGGCTTTCTAAATTTAGTGATTTTACTAATGGTGTTACCCTAGTCAAATGTGAATATTCGTTATCTCAAAGATATCCAATACTTCCACCACAACTTGGCCTTAGATTATAAAATCCTGTGTAGGATATATCCTACCCACCTGCCTCCCCTATTTCACCTATTTGAGAACAATAAACTTTGATATCCCCTATCCTATATTGAATAGAATCAACATAAATGAAAAAACTCTCAGCTTTACAATATACTTAGCATTTTATCATGTGTCTACACATGCTATTGAATTGCAACAAACTTTTAACCCCATTCTCCCCAATTACATTTTTATCTCTGCCTAGTTTTGATAGTTCCTCTTTTTTATTATAGCCATCCTCAATGCACTAAGTTTTATAATGAAGATGGGAGAGGGAACATTGTAAACACATGTCAAAAAATATCAACAAGCAGTATATAGGCCTAAAAAAAAAATGTTGAATTGAGTGCTTAAGTCAAAGCCAAGTCAAAAAAAAAATTTAATTGGAGATGATGTGACCAGGAATGAAATGAAAACAAAAACAGTGAATAAATATATTTTATTTATCTTATAGCTATTACAAATATTCAGCTCAAAGATTTAACAAAAATATGACCTAACAATTCTATAATAAAATAACCTATAAAGTATACATTGTTCCTTTAATTACATTAGGGAAAAAATAATAGAAGTTTAATAAATTGTAAAGATTTATAAATATCAACAAATTTTATTTTATAGCTATTTTCTATTATCTTCTTTTAAATCAATCACTTAAAAAAAAAAATTAACATTTAACTGAATAGGATTTGACCTAAACACAGTGGACTGGGAATAAGGTTTTGACCTAATTTGACACTGTTGACTGTGAATAGGGTTTTGACCTTATTTGACCCATCCATCCGGTTGGGAATAGGGTTGAAGCCTATTCACAACTGGTTGGGAATAGGGTCCGCCTTTAATATATCGAGAATCTATAGCATTTCTATACATTTTTATGTGTTTTATAGCTCAAGTTTGTAAATAATAAAATGTTTATGTTCTGTCTTTCTCTGTCTTTTATTTAATAAAGTTTTTAAAAAATCATCTCATGTTTCTTCTTTTTTTTTTTTTCAATTTGCTAATGGTTCAATTAATATTGCGTGTGTGTGTCACCGATGATTTTCCCTATTATCCTATACGTGGACTTTTTTGTTGACATTTTTTTATAATTAATACGGGTATTTGAAAATAAAATATTTTTAAAAATTTACTTACCGATTATCCATTAGCCTAGCCTATCGTGATTAATGCCGGCCCTCCTCCTTTCTCATTCTGGACTTGGGACCAGACTACTGGTGGAGTTACCGGCTTTTAATTACACAACTACGGTACGGTACGACGGTAGAGGAGACAGAGATGTTAGTTGATATATCCAGAAGCGGCCTTAAGGGGTGGCGAGTGGGACCACTTTCAGTTCACCAAAAAAGTCTATCTTTGACATACGTCAAACGATGGCTGCCTGGTCGTGCGGTTTGCGTGCTGGACTGTCGTTCAGATTTATCGATGGTCCAGGGTTCAAACCCTGCCCGCTCCCATCCCCCGTCATCATGCGGGAGGTTTGGACTAGGAAGTAATTATCTTCAACTCTGAAGGAACATCCGAAACATGTAAAACATTTTTACAAACAATTTAGGTTTAGGCACAGGTAAATTAAGCACTTTTTGACAAGGCGGAAAATTTAGTCACTCTTTAATAAATTTCCAGTGCCGCATCTCGGGCGGCCCCACGATACCAGAAATATTTTTATAGAGTTTGTTGAATCATTATTTGCGTCGATTGAAGGCATATAAATCAATATTAGAGGACTGCAGACAAAACCTTACTAGCTAATACTTATATGCAGAACAATTACAATACAGTGCGTAATTAATAGCCAAACGGCCAATGGTACGATACCTACGTAAAGTAGTGCTTTAGGATTTTGTAACAAAAATAAGGCGTATAGAATTAGAGCCAAACAAGCTCATTTGGTTCATGTGATATTGTCTAAATAGTCTACGCTTATGGCTCACGGGCCCGCATATGACACTCGCCCGGGGGACGGCGTATGACATTACTACATTAGCCACTGCTAAGGCCGCCTGATACATCAATAATGTAGCCTCTGTATAAAATAACCTGTCTCCATATTATTTTAAACCGTAGCCGGTAGATGAGATAGGCAATATTTAACACATTAAAAATAGTAGCTTCTGTATTAAATAACCCATGTCTCTCCATTTTCTACAAACGTATAAACGAGACTATGCTATTAACTTTTTTTCTGTCTTTATGGGCGTAGTATACAGCGTAGTAAAAGTGTTTGAAAAAAAGTGTTAGGGTTTTACGTGAAATTTTACAAGATTACGATTCTATTCTTAGCTAATTCTTCTTAACTTTGACACAAAACTGTGTTGGCCTACTCACTGCCTACTGTACACAATAGTTGAATGTTAATCTGATAATTTAATTTGTTTTTGAAGGTTCGTGACTAGATTAAACTATTATCCTCTCCCCCCCTCCCTGACTGCTTCTGCAGTTTCACCCCCATCCTATCTATTTAAATTAAATTTTTATAGCATAAAAAATGCGTACTTAGATTTACGCTTTTTCGTGTTATTACTGTCATTCTAATTTAAGAATAATGTATACCCCCCCCCTTTAATACTTCAACTAATATAGCATATATTCCTATTAATTCTATTTGTTTTATTTTCTTTCTCTTCCTATCATGTTTTAGCTCACTGTATTAAAAATCAAGTAGGTTATCCCCCCTTAGAAATATTTCTTTTAGTCTTGATCCAGCAGCTAGACAACGTAATAAAAATCTGGCCTGCACCAATATGGCTGCCTAGAGACGTAAATAAATGATCTAAATGCGGATCATGCCCATACTATTACTAATAACTAATGATTGTAAATGATACTTCTAATCTAGTCTATCTAGATCTAGAATCTAAATAATCATAATTAATACATGATAATGATAAATAATGACAGATAATCAAAACATAGTTTGATAGATCTAGTTCTAATCAGTCTAATATAATGACATGAAATAATATATTAATATAATGATTTATAGATGATAATGATAAATTTATTAAAAATAAAAATGATAATTTATTTAGAATTCTAGAGATCTAGAGTTACTCATACTCATTACTCACCATCGGCACTATGACTATCTAGATTATAGATCTATCATGTAGACTACAGACTAATGTCGCTAGTCTGAGTAGTCACCCCTGCCCAAGAGTTCTAGAGACTTTCTAGACTTAGATAAGTCTAGATCTAGACATTCTAGATCTAATATGATAATATATAGAATTATAGACATAGAGTCTAGAAATCTAGAGGGAGTAGAGACGAGTCACTAGACTCTTAGTCACTCTATTAGATCTATATTTAATAGATGTATATAAGTCTACTAGATATTACCACTATATAATATATAGATTTCATACTGTGTCTTGTGATTATGTGTAGATACATGTGTAGTCTATATGTTTTTTAACTTTTCAAACAAGTACACATACAATTCAAAAGTTTAATGTCTGAATTTTATCATAACTGCACAAACCCTTTTATATAAAAATGAATTTCAAACTTTGATTGCTATCAAAACTTGCACAAGACTGCAAATATTGCTCTATCCATAACAACAAACAAATACAACACAGGTAGTATGTTTATGGAAATAATGAATGTTGAGCTTGAACATTTCATTTTAGGTAAAAATCTGCTTGCACCCTAGGTCACTCCATATAGAAGACTTTACACACATATATGTGCAAATCAGAACAACTTGGTCCCATTTCTGAATTCTGGACCAGCATCACAAGTCTACTTGGTTGTGTGCTGTTTTCTCTGACTGTGGTCTCAATGACAGCAGGTTCTGTGGGGCTGGTTTGGGCTAATATGTGATTTATCTTCAGTTCTGAAACATGAAAAACAAAAAAAATAATCCAAACTGAATACCACACAACCATACATTCAATATATCTAATGAATAACATTTTAAGAATAGCTTTCAAATCGTACAGTATGAAAGTAAACAATAACCTAGGGTTACAATTAAATTAAATGTCTTGAGATAAAATATTGAAATTGAAATTTCATACACTTTGCTTGCTTGCAGAATACTGGTACCTTTCTTTATAAACTCAAAAGTTAACAATGGATGACATTTTTTCACAAGTGAGAGAAGGGAACGCCTTTAATGTGCGTGTGTGGCTGGACAACACAGAAAATGATCTCAATAAAGGGTATTACATATATGTAGAAGAAAGTTTACTAAACACATTGTATGTTATCTAACCCAGTTATAAATCCTTATAATCACACATAAGTTTTAAATGGATGACTTTTAAACTCTTCCTTTGACAACTTGAAATAACACTATTGCTATTGATGTAACGTTTCATTTATTCTGGTGTCTAGAGATGACCACAGGTTTAGCCTTCTTCACTGGGCTGCTCGTGAAGGGAGAGACAATGTTGTAGAGATGTTGATTAAAAGGGGTGCCAGGATCAATGCCACCAACATGGGAGATGACACCCCGGTTCACCTGGCTGCTGCTCATGGTCATAGGGAAGTAGTCATCATGGTAAGTGACCTCATTGACAATAATCTTTTACTGAGATATATTCGTTTAAATACTAGAACCATTTTCAAATGAATTTTATTACTCATTCTGTTATAGAGTTTTAGATGTCTTTCTTTGTAGAACAGCATCTAGCCAATACATTTGGTTAAGTTCCTCTTAACAATTGCAAGCTTTATTATGCTTCTTACTTTTTTTTTTCTAGTTATTACAAAACAAAGCTAACGTCAATGCCATCAATGAACATGGGAACACTCCATTACATTACGCTTGCTTTTGGGGATTTGAACAGATTGCAGAGGTAATGAGAATCATTCTTTTATTACATCAACTTCATTAAAGGGTTTTTGCTTTTAAAACTTTGACCAGATATTAATATATGAACTAAACTGATAATTTTTTATTTTTTTTTAAGTTGTTAGTATAGTAAAGGTAGATTAGTCAAAGTTGAATTTCGCTAAATTATTTTGCTACTCAATTTCGCAGGACTTGGTCAACTATGGGGCTCTGGTCAGCATAGCCAATAAATTTGGTGATGTTCCTCTTGACAAGTGCAAGCCTTATCTGGCCAAAATTCTGAAAGGTAAAACTAATATGTATTTATATTATCATATGTCTGATTTTAGGACTGGCCAAATTGAACAGAGTAAGGAAGGCCTATATTTCAAAATTATTTATTGATTAAAATAATGTTTTTATTTTAGCTTTATAGTATCATTTAGTGTTACAGAATAATATTGGCTTAACTCTGTGTTCATTTACCAGAGTTCCTTTCAAACTGGTAAAAAGTTTAAGCTTATGGATATTAGGCAGCTTGTATCACATTGTGCCACACTCTGGCAGACCTTGTGACTTTTCTGACATCAAAATGTATTGGCTATTGACATTCCTTCTCAACGTGTGTGTGGTGGGGGGGAAGGGAGACTACTTTGTGGGCAACAGTGTTCCAACCATAGCCAATGCCCATAATCTCATCTCTTTCTTCACAGGATGAGTCATAGTAGTCTTTCGATTAAAGGAGGCCTATATGTTTCACACCTTCAATTCAATGTGTCGTAAATATTATATTTATAAGCATACATTCTGTATATTAAGGCATTCACTGCTTTTATTTCCATAATCTTTTTTTTTTACTTTCCCAGTTTCGAAAGACTAAACTACATTGGTTGATTTTTAGTCTTATTTACAAAATTGTTATGACCTTGCTTTGTTTTAGACCGAGCTGTCACATTGGGTCAAGATTTGAGTAGAATACCTTTCAAGGACAGGAGCTGGCTGGGATACAAGACACGCAGCAGTAAGTACAGTTTTGATACTCCAACATTTTGAACAATTTTTTTTAGCCAACGTAATTGTTGCTTATTTATCAATTTTATTGTTGTACTCACATCTTTCTGAAGTAAGTTTTATGTTTCCCTTGCTTCCTTTGCACATTGTGTTGATGTAACGTTGAAAGATATATTTACAAAAAAATGAGCTGTTCTTATTTGTTTATACTCACAGGAGATGCAATTTTGTCCAGACACACTGGTATTGACATCAAAGAACTGCAACTGGTTGGACACATTGCTAAGACACACTCAGGGGAGGTAAGTGACTTGTGTTTTATATGATAGAAACTTTTTTTCTAAAAGAACATAATACAGTAAATGTAAATATGATGGCTCTAAACAATCTTTCATATTTAAATGATGGCTAGTCACTAACAAGGGGGAAAAAGTCCTTTCTCATCCAAAAATCAGTTAATCTGCTATCCTTAGTCTTATTAGAATAAATAGACCTTAAAATGTATTCCAAGTGTATCATCATATACTTCCTGATTATTAATTCGTTTTAGAATTCAACTCCATAATTCATACAAATATTTTTGGAGGATTATCATACAACAGTAAGAAATATGCACTTTACTATATGTTTAAAACTTTTTTTTTTTTTTTCTTTAAAAAGAGCTGTGTGGCTCTCCTACCAAATATTACAAGAACAGAAAATCTAGAAGGCATTTTGTTGTAATTTTAGCTGCAGGTTAACAACTATTTACATTTTTTCATCAACCTTTTATTATTAATATTATTTTTGGAACTGTTAACCTTAACTCTCTATAAGCAAGCCAGGCTAGCTGGTAGTGGATGAGACTACATTTATTTTTTAAAGCCATTATTATTAGTAGATTTTTTTCCCATGAATACAGAAAAAAAGTTCTACTTATTAGATTTTTAACATTCAAATCAGAACTTTGATGTTGGATTTCCAAAGTGGAAATAGAAACTAGTGAGTTAGTAATTATTGTTTGCCAATTGAAGAATAAACATTTTTATTTTTAAAATCCTTGTGCATGTACCAAATATAAGACTTAAAATACTTGATTTAACTCGCATTATTCAAGACAGGATTTAAAAGACGCTTTTAGAAAACTTCACTGATGTTTTATAGTGTTTCATTTATTACTGTAGTTTAGAAATATTATTTAAATTTTTTTTTTCAGCTTTGCATTTTTTTTTTATTTATGTTAATTTTATTTTAATTTTTTTTTATTAAAAGGCATTTTATTTAGTCAGAGGAGCTAACAAAACCTAGAAAATAACTGATAGTAATTTTATAGTTTTATCCTGCCTGTTATACTTTTCTGTGACTTTAAATTAAAAAATGCTAGTCATATACTGTAATTCTTGGCATACTAATCCCACTCATCAGGCAACTAAACAAGGTACAGAGTGTCAAAAATTATTTCATACAAGCCAATGCCATTTTTCTCTTTCCTAAGTAGCAAAGAAAAAAAATTTACGTTGCTATAAGAATAAGGTCTTTTTCTGTTTTCAGAATTGGAGAGGTACATGGCAAGGAAATGAAATAGTGGCAAAAATTCTCAGCATGAAATCAATCTCCGACAGAAACATCAGAGACTTTAAGGAGGAGCTACCAAAGCTTAGGTAGACAGTAAAAAGAAATACATTGGTCTTTAATCATCCAAAGATTAACAACTGTCATATCAAAATGTTTCATTATTACTAGCAATTATATATATAAAGTTTTGATTTCATTCTTTTATTACCTTATTTTTTTTTTTTTTTGGGTGGTAATGTTAGAATTTATTTAACAACTATAATGATAAAATAGCTTTAACAATAATAGCACTATTTACTGACTTAATGAAATCACTTGTGCTACTTTAAAAGATTTATTAAATTTATTTATTAACATTTATATTTTACATTTTTCTATATCTGAAATATTTGTTTAAAGAAATAGGAAATAATTGTTAACTGAATTTGTCTATCTGGCCAGGATCTTCAATCACCCAAATGTTTTGGCTGTCCTGGGCTGCTGTGTGCCTAAAGATATTCCAGACTTGGTGGTAATCAGCCAGTTCATGCCATTTGGCTCACTCTACAACACACTGCATGGAGAATCTGGTAAATAAAAAACATGATGTTGGAATTTTACAACTATAACGATAATATTGGAGGTTTTCAAGTTCAATTTAACAATGTCAAGGACACTAAATTGACCCTCACCTGAATAAAAAACAATAAGTACTAATATTCTTAGAGTATTTTTTATGAATGCACTAAACAAAAATACTTTTTAAATTTTATATGACAGAAGATATTCTAAAACTTAATTCATATTATAATTTATAATATAATAACTTGCTAATAAATCTCTAGATCTAGTTTTTAAATCCAATGCCATTCTTTTCAGATATCTAATGTAAAAAGGACTAATATTTATAGCTTTTTTTTTTTTTTAAATTTATAGACAACATTATTAAACTAAACTGAGAAGTTTTCATTTGAAATCAAACTAGAACTGGATTCTTTTCTTGATATCTCAAACATCGAAATTGATCTAGTTAGTTGCCCTTTTGTTTTGAAATAAGTTTTGAGTTTATTTTGTGCTACAAATGGAAGAGCTTAAAAAATTTGATTCTGTGGTGCTGAATACTACACAATAAATGTCACATTGCTTTTTAGAAAAAAAAAGTTTATCAACACTTCCTTGACTATGTCTGTCTGTCACACCACTACAGACACTTTTGCTGTTTATAGTTTTTCTGCCATGTATAAAATCTCCATTAGACACTACTCCCACTAATTACTGACCCAAAACATAAAAATCGAGGAAATGTTCCATGTTACTTAAAAGTTTGATTGTTGTTTTTTTTTGTAACCCTACACAGGGATCGTAGTTGATCAGAACCAGGCTTTGAGGTTTGCCATTGACATTGCTCGCGGTATGGAATTTCTCCACTCAATGGAACCTTTGATCCCAAACTTTATTTTGACAAGCAAACACGTCATGGTACAGTATATTCGTTATTTGTGTTTTCATTGACCAAATCTCACTTTTTTTGGTGTTTTTTGTTTTTATCTTAAGTTTCCTTGCACTTTTCACTCCTATAGTTCATCTCTGTTATCAAGTATTGTAATTCATTCTCATTTACTTGTAGACTTCACACCCAATGCACATTTATAAATAGTTATTCTCTACACTAATTGTTCTATTGCACTATTATCCTTTTATTTAGTTGTTTGTTTGTTTTTCAATCCATTCATTGTCTTTTAAAATTCTTTTCACCAGTTATCTGAGGTGTCACACACATAAATTCATGTAATTAATGTCTACTGTAGTGCATATATTTTTAGAATGTAGGTAGGCCTAAATTAAATTTTAGGACAATATGTGAAAGCTGAAGTCATAAATTATATGTCATTTCCATATTAAAATGAGTCACAGAGCCATCCATCATGTGTGTCACAGAGCCATCTATCATGTGTCATTTCCATGTTAAAAAGAGTCAGAGCCATCCATCATGTGTGTCACAGAGCCATCCATCATGTGTCATTTCCATGTTAAAATGAATTAGAGCCATCCACCATGTGTCATTTTCATGTCTAAATGAATCACTGAGCCATCAATTATGTGTCATTTCTACATTAAAACAAACCACAGAGCCATCCATCATGTGTCATATTAAAATGAGTTTTCTCTAGATTGATGAGGACCTGGCTAAAATAAATGTGGATGATCCCAAGTACACATCAGGGGACCCAACCCTGAATGGGGTAATCATGCACTTGCCTGCGTAGTCTACTCAAAAACATTTTTTTTTTGTGTTGCGGTGCTCCTTGATTTAATACTGTCTTAGTAGGCTACTAAAGTTTTCTGTAAACAATTATCTACTAAACCCTTAAGCTACACAATTCTGTCTGCCTTTGTTTACTAATCCTTTAGAAGTACATCTTTAGTCTTTCAGTAGTAAGACAGTTGTAGTGCTCTTGTAGTTACATTCTTTCTTTAAGTCATTCAGTTCATATGTTTCGTTCATGTAGTCAAAGAATCTGTTTATAAAAGAATATATACAGCAAAAATGTTTTGTTTTAATTTATTAGCAACTTCTTGTTGCTTCCTTTCTTTCCCTTTTTAAAAAAAAAACAAGCACTTTTTCTCTGAATTTCAGATAGAAGCTTACTTCTGTTGGTCTCAGGGTGTTGAAATAGACAACTTCTTGCTACTTGCTCAATGCTTTACTGTTTTACTTATTTTAGCTGTGATTTTTTTTTTTTATTATTTTACAGAACTAAATTGACTGAATGTCATTTTATTTTAAGAGATTTTAATTCTAGTCCTACCCAGTTATTTTCGTTTTTTTGTGCACAAGGTGGTGCTGATTTTATTGCATAGAATATTGGGGATTAAAAACTTAACTAGTGCATTAGTTTTGAACATCACAAGCTGGTAATGATATTCACTCTTTATAGAGTTAACTTTCTTAGAATTTTTATGAATAGATTAAAAAAAAAAAAAAAAGAATGTAAGGTTGGATATTTTTTTTATGTGTTTTTATCAATGAAATTTAGTATTGTTGGAAAGCTAACTAGATAATGATAATGCTGACTATAATTTTGTAATTGTTTTTTTATTTTAATAGTCGAATGTTTTAGAATAATTTGATCCTGCAATTTATCAAGTAGCACCATGACAGAATTTACATTGAGATAGGAAGGAAGATAGGGAGTGTTAATTATTTTTTACTTTTTAGACTATGTCCTTAGGGAGTGTTAATTATTTTTCACTTTTTAGACTATGTCCTTAGGGAGTGTTAATTATTTTTCACTTTTTAGACTATGTCATTGGGGAACATTTATTATTAGGCACTTTTCAAACATTACAAATAAGACAACACACTTTTTTTTTATTAGACTTTAAACGAAAGTCATTGAATTTTTGGCTTATGCCTATTTTATATTTTTAAATACTCTTGTTGGTACTTAAACCAATTTTATTTTATTCCCAAAAAAACCCATTCTTGCTGTTTCCATTTCTTATGAGCACTTTTTTTTTTTCAGTTTGCTGAATTACTCATTTTATAAAAAACTGTTTTGATTGATTCAGTACTATTAGTGTGAAGCATGAACTATTTATATTCAGTGTCTTGTTGTGCAAGATTGTAACCTGAGTGTATCTTATAGTGGGGTGCAAGTGTCCTGCTACTGTCATTCAGTTGCTAGACTGGTTATTTAAAGTAACCTCTTTGTTGATGTTTTGACATCTTAGATACTAATTAGCACAGTTGTATTGATCATATTATTGTCTGTTTTATGCTGCGGTACTAGTCTTTGTTATTGGGATACTTACTTGACAACAAATTGTATTTAATAATAAAATGATCTCTTTGCACTGATCTAGTAATCTGATGAGAATTGTTAAACCTTGAGAGCAAAGCAACATCATTTAAGTGCTCTACATAGACTTTGAGATACTTGGTACAGTACACCAGTATGATAAATACACAACTTTAGTGAGATGTACCTATATGTATTTCCGTGTGATCCTTAGCGAGCTGTTGGTTTTGAACTGAGAATTTATCAAGCTCGTTTAGACCTTTACAGATTATTGGTCTTTTTTTTTTCTTTCTTATTAGTTTCTTTTTTATAATATTTTTGATCTGTTCTACATTTCTCTAGGTGCACAAAATCAATTTTGTTTAATGTGGCATAAAGAAGAGCAAGCAAGGCAATTATTGTGTTAGGAATCATTTAAAACTCTTAGAAAAATGTGGTTTCCTAATGGTATCTGTCAAAAAGTATACTGGCCATTTTGCATATAAACTTTGAATTTCTAAAGTCAAATTGGTCCTGGGCATTAATTAATAATACATGTTTTTAAAATTACTTTTGTGTAGCTCTTCTGCTATAGCTTGCTCAGTACCCTCTGGCCCAAATAATTCTTTAGTGGGCGTGTGGAGAAAGAGAGCATCTGGGAGGTTTAGGCACTCAGCAGACATAACTCAGCTTGAGTTGAGATTTGAACTCAAGCTCCCTTGATAAGGTAGCCAATCGGCTTATACCACTGAGCCACACTTGCCATCTTCAGTTATGGCATCATCAGTGTAGTATCTTGGCTAAGTAATTACAGATGGTGAACAGAAATCAAAATGTGTTTACCTTTACATAGTCTTAACTAACAACTTCACTGATATATCCATTTTACATTATCTATTGCCTTTAATAACAATATAAAATTCATGCCCTATTCTTTCTAGTGTGTACATTAACTGATGGCTAACATTGACTTTGTTCTAGATTGATGAAGATTTAACTGCAAAGATCAACATGGCAGACTACAAATTTTCTTTCCATGAAAAAGGAAAACTCTTCTCTCCAGCTTGGTGTGCACCTGAAGGTAAGAACAGATTTTAGTTCATACGGAGGCATCAATTAACTGAAAGTCATACAGTTTTATTTCATGCGTAAGCATCAATTAATAAATTGAATGTGATAAAAGTTTATTTTGCATAGGCATCAATTTATAAACTGAAGGGAATATAGGTGTAAGCATCATTTGATAACCTGGAGGTAAAACAGATTTACTTCATGTGAAGGAATCAATTAATAACTTGAAGTTTATACAGATTTTTATCCTGCATAGGTATCAATTAATAACCACACTATGAAATTCATAGCTATCAGTTTTTGTTACATTGATTCTAGGCATAGTATGGTGAGCATCTTGACCAAATCAAATATTTAAACATAGATACAAGGTGCAAAATTACCAACATGTTGACTAAATAAATTATTGTATCATTGATCCTAGGCTCTAAATTGCCAACAAGCTGACCAAGCATAATATTCTAACATTGATTTGATGTGCTAAATTGACAACATGTTGGCCAAATCAAGCAATGAAACATGGATTTCAGGCACACAATAGCACATGCTGATGAACTCAAATAGTATTCTTCTTCTTCTTCTAGCCAGCTTTATTGCTGCTGAGCTGTGAGCTCTTTTGCAGACTGTGCCAAGGAAAAAAGTGCGCTATTTTCTTCAGTTGTTCAGCACTGCCGTACAGGGTGTTGGTTATGTTGGGCTGTAGTGGAAGTAGGGTCTGCCTAAGGTGGATTAGGGAGGGGCATTCAAAGAGGATATGGTTTTCGGTTTCAAAGGGGTGGGCGCAGTGTCTGCAAAGGGGTAGTTGTGTGGAGTTTATTTTGTTCAGGTGGTAATTTAATAGTGGCGTGTGTCCTGTTCTTAGTTGGAAGATTGTAGATTGTTCTTTGCGGGGGAGGAAGTTAATACTGTCCAGTTTGTTAGGCGTAGTCATTTCTTTGTACATGGCTCTGCCTGTGTTTCCTGATGTCACTTGGTTGAGCCACTCCTCTTTGTGATTGTTGACTAACATTGACCTTAGGGTGAGGTAGTTAACAGGTCTATCTGACTGTTCCATAGATGAACCTGCCTTTGATAGCTTATCTGCCTTTTCATTTCCCATGATGCCAATGTGTCCAGGGATCCACTGTAGTGTGATATTGATATTTAATTTTGATATCATCTGATGGATTATCACAATGAGTGTTGTCAACTCTCTTGGGCTGTTTGAGGTGCTGCTGTTAAGTGCTTGCAGAGTAGATTGGGAGTCTGTAAAGACAACAATATCTGATGGTGGTTGCACTCCTTCATATAATTTGTTTTCCACTGTCTGTAGTGCTATGGTAATTGCCTCAATTTCGGCTTGGAAGTTTTGAGCAGTAATCGCCACAGGGTGCGCTTATCTCAAAGTGTTTATTTTTAGGGAAGACCAGGAAAGCACCAAGACCAGCATTGATGGTAGCTTTGAAAGCTGATCCGTCTGTATAAATATGGATAGCTGTTTTTTTATAGCTTTCAATTGTTTCAAGCGTGCCTACTTTGAGCTCCAGTGGATTAGATTCTTTTGTTAAGGTGTTATTTAGTAGATGTGTTTTGATGGTTGGTTGTTTGTTTAGTCCGGGTGTAATGTTTGAAAACCTGGTAATTTTTTCTCTGTTATTGGGTAGGTGGTGTTTTAGGGTTAGTTCGTCAGTAAGTTGGATCAGAGTCCTTTGCTTTTTTTGGTTGTTTTTCCTATTTCTCTGTGTTAGTAATTTATTTGGATGATCGTCCTCCAACCTTCTGTATCTCTCAATAGCTTCTAATGCTTCTCTGTTGCGCCTGAACTTAACAGGTTCAATATTGGAGTCTATTTCACAGGCTGCTGTGGGAGTAGTTCTCATACCTCCACTAATTAGCCGCAGGGCTTGGTTTTGGATGGTATCTAATGATGATTGATAGGTTTTGTTGGCAGCTACTTGTATGGAGAGACAGTTATCCATTACAGATCTGACGTATCCAGTGTACAACTGTCTTAAGGTTTTCTTTTCAGCTCCCCAGGATGTTCCTGCTAGGTGTTTTATTATGTTTAATCTTGTGATGCCTTTTCTTTTAAATCTGCCATAAAGTGTTTTAGAGACAGTCTTTGGTCTAGTTTTACACCAAGATATGTTGGATCTTCTTCTTTATTTATTAGCTGAGAGTCTATTTTTAGGATGTAGTTTCTTTTTGCTGTTTTGTTGCTGTGGCTAAAGATTGAATAAACTGACTTTTCTTTGTTTATTTCCATTTTCCATAATGTTGAATATGTGGAGATAGTTGTGAGGGCTCTATTTAGTTTGGATCTAGTCAGCACTGGATATTTCTCTGTAGTCCAAATTAAAAGGTCGTCTGCATAAAGTGCCTTATTGACCGAAATGAGGTCCGGGAGGTCATTCATGAAGATTAGAAAGAGAGTGCAGCTTAGGGCTGAACCTTGTGGTAGTCCTTCTTCCAAACTTTTTTGACTAGAGATGGCACCTTCAAATCGGGTTTGGATGGTTCTGTTTTTTAAGAATGCCCTGGTCCAGCTGTACATTTTTCCATGGATGCCCATTTTTTTCATCTTCAAAAATAGACCTTTTCTCCACACTCTATCATAGGCTTGCTGCAAATCTATAAATACTGCTGTAGCGTGCTTGTTTTCATGAAACCCTTCCACTGTGTCCTGGATAAAACGAAAGAGGTGGTCTTCTGTTCTACTTGCTTTCCTGAAGCCAGCTTGTGCATTGTGGAGTGAGCAAGTACTTTCTAGCCACCAATAAAGTCGGTTATTGATCATTTTTTCTGCCATTTTGTCAATGTTGGATGTTAGAGATATTGGTCTATAACTTTTTGGGTCTCCAGGTGGTTTATTTTTCTTAAAAATGGGTATTATGTTTGCGGTTCTCCATTCCTGTGGTATGTCTCCAGTTTTCCATGTATGGTTGATAAAGTTAAGTATACAGTTTTGGGCCTGTGGTCCTAGTCCTCGAATCATTTCATTTGTTATTTTATCGGGTCCAGGGGATTTTCTTGACTTGAGGCTTTTTAGGGCAGTGTTGAGCTTATGTAGAGTGAAGGTAGTGTCAAAGATCTGACAGTTGACTGTTGGAGCTTTTTCTTCTTTCTTTAAGATATTACTGAAGGCCTGGTCCAGTTGTTTTCTTGGCTTTGACTTGTTAATGCTGGCAAAATATTTATTGAAGGTTTCAGCCTTTTTAAGGTTTTCTGTTATTATGTCGTCAGTGTCTTTTATAGGTTGGGGGTTTGTTATTTGTTTCTTTCCTGCTAGCCGGTGCAGAAGGGTCCAGGCCTTTCGACCATCCATGTTTAGATCTAGTTGTTCGCATGTTGTTGTCCACTTTTTCTTTTTTTCTGTTTTAATTTTATATCTTATAAGCCCTGTCAATTTGTTGTACGTTGTCTTGTTCTCTCTAGTAGGGTTTTTTTCTATAGTCTTCCTGGCCATGTTTCTTTCTTTTACTAATTTATCTAATTCAGGTGTCCAAAAAGGTTTGTATTTCTTAACTTGGCCTCGAGGGATGTGTTTTTTTGCTGCTTGTAAGATGTTGAGACTATAGTTGTATAGGTTGAATTGACGTCTCCATTATGCTTGATAGTCTTGTGTCTGTTTCTTGTGAAAAAGCTGCCCAGTTAGCTTTTTTATAGTTCCATCTAGTTGTTTTCCAGGATTGGTATCTACCTGGCGTTCCAATATTGAGGAGTATAGGCCTGTGGTCACTACCTATGTCTTCAAGTACTGTTATTTTAGAAGAGTCAGTAATGTCTGTAGAGATCAAAGTTAGGTCAGGTGTGCTAGTTGTGTTGTGTGCTCTGTGTAGGAAAGTTGGAGGTGAAGTTTTGTTTTGCAGAAGTTGTAGGTTAGAGGCATTTGTTACATCCTCTATTTCTTTGCCACGCTTGTTGTAGTGTGGGTAGCCTAGGGAAGGTGTGTGTGCATTGAAGTCGCCAGCTATTATTGTCCTTGTGTAGTGTGGTAGTTGTATGTCTATTTCTGCTGTTGATGATGGTGGGCAATAGTAGTTTTTGATGGTGTACTTTGTTCCTCCTCTCCAAAGAAGTATTTCCTGCGTGTCGATGTCTGTATTGTTCTGTATTTGTTTTACTGTGGCTTGTGTGTCATTTCTTATGAGGGTCATAATTCCCTGGCATTTGGTGCATCTGTACTGTGTGTAGCCTGTGATGTTTATTTTTTTCTTGGGCAGTAGTGTTTCTTGCAGTAGTGCTATGTGTATATCATGCTTCTTGAGTATGTGTTGGAGTTCTGTTGTCTTGTTTTGTATGCCTAAGATGTTGAGTTGCAAAAGTTTTAGGTGTTTGCTGCTAGTCTGTTTTTTATTTCCAGTAGCTGACTTATCACAGGCAGTCCTGGAAGAAACTGCCATGCGCAGACCTTTTACGAGGCGACGCCTGAGCTCGTATGGATTTTTCGTTAAATTCCTTGGCATTTAGTGTAGGCTGAGTGTTTCCTCAGGCTTTTTTTTTAAATATATAAATATATAGTCCCTGCATTTTAAGGGAGTTTTCGGTCTTGGCAATTTTCTCCAATACTGACATAAAAGGAAACATCTAGGTCTGAAGACTGTAACCGGAATTATCCATGGGACAAAGTGGTGTTGGCTAATGGTCCATCTCCGCCATCCATAGAGCTATCCAAATGGAACTTTTCTGCAGTAGAAAGCTTAAAGTGGACTGTGCCCTGGGTATGCCCTGTGGAATCGTCACATCCTAGATCCAGGCCCCTTCACGATATCACATTCACCAGATCTAGAAAAAAAACACTTCATGATGGATTTATATCTAGTATTAGAATGTAGTGAGACAAGGACCTCCGTCTGGTGTAGTGCAATCCAGACCTCCGTCAAAAAGCACCTAGAGGGGGGGAAGGTCCACTATTATTCACTTAGTGAAATGCAAGTGGAAAGGCAGTGGGGTTATTTATTTCTCTTGGTCATTTCCAAGCCCTGATCGCCACAGAGTGGAGGTTTGGAGTCAGAGTTTTCCTTCTCCTAGATGGGTTGCATTATTTAGGCTGACGTGCCCCATCAACACGAAGCTAAACTGGTTTTGAGGCGCCAGTGTTCCGCCTTTCATCCCTTCTCCTGTCAGTTTGTAAGAACAGGTTCCGCCGGAATTTTGGGAAAATCACACGTGAAGGCCAGGAGCTGGATTTGACTGTCAGAGGCATTTAGAGACGCAAGCCATGGGAGCATTTCTTGGAAAGTGGGTGCTTATCCCCACTTTCACCCCCGGCATTGACAGTCCTTTAGAAAACACTCAAATAGTATAACAAAGATATTAGATCCTAAATAACCAATATGCTAACCAAATACAATATTGAAATATGTATTCTATGTGTAACTGAATGTCTGTGAACAGAGATTTGGCATATGCACACGAATCAGACTTTCTTATTGTTGAAGTAAACAACAACTCCATTGTAAACTGAAATGTGTTTCAAAATGTAGTAAGTGACTATATACATGACTCTTCGCTATAATTTTTTTTTGTAAAAAATGTAAACACCTTAGTTGTGATGATAAGCAAGAGCTATAGACAATCTCTTTTTTTTTTCAAAAATTAAGATTCAAGATCAGTAGTTGTAGGTAGGTTGTTTAATTTAGGCTATGACTTGGAGCTGAGACTTATTGGTTCTTAACTGTCCAATAGCTAACCTTCACCTATCTGTTGACCATCTTTTTCCATTCCTCTCTGTCTTTTGCCTTGGATAGAATTTTTTTCAATGGCAAGCCCATCCAGTCTCTTATGTTGTCTTCCTATTGCTTTCTCTGTCTGCCTCTTCTTCTTTTTCCTTTGTTCTGTTCCCTGAAGGAAGGTCTTTGCAAGCCCTGATGACCTTGTAATGTATATATATATTTTAGTATTGTTTTATAGTTTTAGTTTTGTATTTTTTTACAGTACCGGTAGTTAGCAGGTAATCATGGGGTCCAGTCGCTGTACTAATCCTGTCTCTAATGTCTTCATTTGTGGTGCTGTCTTTGTATGTTATACCTAGGACCACAAACTATTAATCTAGCCCCAACCTGACACACTTTTTAAGCCTAGTGAACCTTTGTTTGTTTTGTGGGGGGTTTTTTAACGCCCCCCCCCCCCAAATTATCTACTACCATCCCCCAGCTACCATTGTTGGACTTGTAGAAAGTATGCAACACAAACAGGGTTACTCTTTTGTTTACTTCCCAGTCCTGAACCTGTTTCTGTTTTCTGGTTTGTGTTATAAAAACTTCATAATCCTATATATGTAAGTGTTATTATTTGTTTTTCAGCCCTGCAGCGTGCCCCTGAAGACATTAATGTGAGAGCTGCTGACATGTGGAGCTTTGCCATCTTGCTCTGGGAACTGGAGACCAGGGAGGTTCCTTTTGCCGAGCTAGAGCCTATGGAGATTGGAATGAAGGTCAGCGCTGCCTCTGTCAGATGTTTGCATAGAAATAGAATATCTAACCATATCTTAGCTATAGTCACTGGAAATCATCTCCTGTTTCTGTTCTTTCATTAAGATTCAGAATTGTGTGTGTTTCATTTCCCCCGACCCCCTGTTTCTGTTTAATAATTTAATTGCTGTATTAACACCAAGTAAAATTTACTTTGTTGTTACTTCTCTCCAAATCACCTTTAGTGTGTAGACTTTAAATAGTTTAGATTGAAAATACACATTTATTATTTACCATTAAATGTGGTTAGAACATAAATGGGTAAAAGGTTGAACCCTAGGAAATAGAGTTTGAATAACAGATTATACTATGAAAATGAACTGAATTTTGTATTGGTATGAAAGGATGTGAACTGTAGTGTTCCCTTTTCAGACCTTGCAATCTATAGGGCAGAGAATGTAGCTCATCTGTTTCTATGTCCTTTACTTTCCTACTTTAAACTCAGTTGTGTGGACTCATCCTAAATAGGCAGTCAACAGAGTGGAATGTTGAGTGTTAGGCCAGTGTGTAGAAATCCTACAGCAATAACATTTGGTTTCACATTTAGTTTATAACAATTTATCTGTAGATATGTTCTATTTACTACATGACTTGTGAGATGAGTTTTTGGCTTTTATGTCTTTAAATGTTTTTTTTTATTTTATTTTTTTGCATAAACAAAATGTTCTGTTTTCAGGCTAAGTGGCCTGTAACTGGACAAAACAGGCCAGAAACAAACTTAGTCATTGTTTGTTTTACTTGTTATTTTAATTTAATCTTAACATATCTTTAACCTTAAATTATAGCAATGTGGACATGGTGGTTAAGTGGTAAAGCACTTGGCCTCCAAACACTGGGTTTTAGGTCTCAAATCTTAGTGAAGACTGGGATTTTGAATTACAGGATTTTTAGAACACCCCTGAGTCTACCCAACTCTTAGGATACTTGACATTACTTTGGGCAAGTAAAGACTGTTCATCGTTTTGATTGCCATATGGCACCTTCGTTAACAGTCAGTCATAGAAACAGGTGTTTTTACATCATCTACCCTATAGATCAAAATGTCAAATGTACTTATTAGAATTTTGAAAAATACTTTAAAGTGTTTGATCCTGTTTATTTCAATTTAGGTTGCACTAGAAGACTTGAGAATATCAATACCTCCTGGCATATCCAACCACATGAACAGGCTGATCAAAATCTGCATGAATGAAGAGCCAGGGAAGAGGCCCAAGTTTGACATGGTCATTCCTATCTTGGAGAAGATGAAGCTGTCGAGCTAGAGTGCTTCCCCTTGGTCTGAATAACCCACTTGTTCAGGAAGGAGTGTACCATTATTACCAGTGTATTTATTGTATCAGAAATACCTACTGCTTCTTACAGCGGCAGTGATGGACGTACAAACTAAAGTTTTTTTCTATTTGTTTCATTTGTAAAGGAAAAAAGAAATAAGAAAAGGGAAAAATATGAGTTCTTTTTTTTTTTTCAATGTTATCTCCCTTTTTTTTTCAAGGTGCTATTGTAATGGGATGTGCTTTCAGCCCATTAATTTCTATGAGTGTGATATCTATGTTGTTGTATTATTTAGCAAATAATAGAGACCTCTGAAGTACCTGCATAATTATGAAAAGCGAATTCAAGATACTGTCAGTGATCTTGTAGCCGTCCTCCCTGCTGGGGGTTGACCCTATCCCTGCTCATTCCCCAAACTCCAATGATAAGCTTAAAAGCCGAAACTCTTCGAAGAGAATGTTTTGTTTAGTAAGTTAATGTCAGATTTTTTTTTTTTTCTACTAAAGTGCTTCATGCTCCCTGTTTTTTTTTGTTTGACTGCCAGCTTCATAAGTTCACCTCCCATTTGTTGTATTATATGTAGATATTGTAGACATGTTCAGTAATTGTTCAGGAACAACAGTAGCTCTGCATTGTTGTTGTTACATTCTGACCTAAGGGCTCAATTTCAGACTTTTTTGTCTTCCAGAATTTCTTGATCTTTTCATTTCCCATTGGGGCTTCAATTTCCTCGCAATTCTCAATTAGTTCATTTAAAGCGCTTTCCTTGTAGCTTTCATTTTGGTCATTCAAGGTACCTTCAATGCATCTACCACTTGATTCCCATTCTCAGATAATATGTATTTATGTAAAAAAAAAATATTGCATGCTAAGGACAGGGTTGGCCTTAGGTAACTGGAGGGCTTAGGCAAAGTGAATTTGGTGGCCCCAAATGAAACAGAAATAATTAACACCAAAATTTTGCAATTTATTGAAAACCTACCTGTATTCAAATCTAAGCCAATAATTAACTGAAATTCATAAAGATCTATTTCTATAGTTGTAACAGAGTTCCATAAGCTTCTTAAACATACTCATGCAGATGTCTTAAACCTTCAACAGACCAGACTTGTAATAAAGTTTCGACCTTCTCACCCAAAGGAAGTAACAAATGTCTTCTAGCATATGTAGTCTAACAAGTGTAAAAAACTTATGTCTTTGTCTAGACTTAGAGCTAGGCTTGTTAACAAAGAGCTCTGCTACGTTTAAGAATTGATCCAAGTTTCAAAATTTAAAAAATAATTTTTTAGTCCTCTGCAAGGCCCCCCATCAATTGGAGGCCCTAGGCTTCTGTCTAGTTTGCCTATGCCTAAGGCCGATCCTGCTTCGGATTATTTTTTTATCATGCTACCAGAATATGAAGCTTATGTTATTTAACTTGTGTACTCTCATATTGTTTGTATGACTAAAAGTCTTCTTATTGTGTATGTATTTATATTACAAATAAATTGATCTCTGTAAAAAGATAATTTGAATTGATATTTCTACCAGTAACACAACAAATTTTCTGTGCGGCAGACTCAATTATTATTAGTTACGACAGGCAGGCTTACTTATTTTCTGCCTGTCTAAACTTTTTAAATGGAGGTGAAAGAACCTATAATTATTTCTTTACATTATTCAGTCACATTATAGTTGTGTTGTGGACTTGTTAGGACTGCCATAGTGTTTGATTCATATATATATTGATATCACATTTGTTGCATACAAAATGGGGTTTAGGTCATGCACTGCTTCTGTCCTGAACCTTTAACAGTTTTCTGATAATCTACAATTCTGTGAATTTACAATCAAATGTTAATTGTCCATTCATTATTATATTATTTTCATTTTATGAATATTGAAGTAAAGTGTATTTATTGCAACTTTAATCATTGACTAAACTCTTTATGCTTATGCTCTCTACAAGTTTAGGTCTACAAGGGTTAGGATCATGTTTATGTCATGTTGACTAGCTGAATGATGTCACATTTTTGGTGTTAACTTTGAACATCACACTTTGTTCTTTTCCATTTTGTGTCTTAAATGGTTAGAAAAAAAAATATCTCTATTCCTATGCCCATCACCTTATTTAGGCCATTCATTTGTAGACAACATAGCATAGAATAGGCTATATAACATCACTTTCGATAAGAAAATAAAACAAAACAACTTTGACAAATTTTATCTTGTTTTAATAAGCTCTCCAGAAGTGTACATATAATTCATTTACTTACAAGAGATTCTTTTTAAATATGAATGTCCAAAGACATTCTTCTAATCTAGTCCTTTTATAGACTTGGTTCAGTCATTCCCACCAAAAACAACAAACAATGTTGTTGTTTTTTTCTTCTTTGAGATTTTCAGTTGTTTACATCTTTGTATAAATGTTGGACCAGAATGGAAGAAATCACAAGCCTTTTATTGCAAGCTTTGTTTGACTCTGTCTTGGTTGTGTCTGGATATTGACCTAAGTTTATGTTTGACAGACTTATTTTGTATATTTTATTTTTTGCTATTGATAGCATAATTCTACATCTTTGTATGTATTGGAATGTTTTGGCTTTGTTGGTGTGTCTGTTTTAAATAGAAACCACCTCATAAATTGTTAGAACATTTCTAAAATTCCTGTCAGTAGGGATCATTTTAATGTCAGATAAAGTGTTTGAGCTATAGCATGTTGCTGTTGAATACAATATCTTAATAGTAACTCAGCTGATTTTGTCAGTTATAGGTTGTTTTTGTTTAAATATGTGTTGACATATTTTGTGTTATGTTTGAATTTAAATCACATTGATTAATATTGATGACACTTTTATATAGTCACTAATGGCCACATTTGTATATCAACTGGTTCAAACTGTTGTATTTTAGCTGTTTATAATGTAGAGCAAAAGTTTCAATAAAAAGAAAAGAGCATTAAGTAATACATTTTATTTTTAAACATTTCTATCATTGTGTGACTAGATCTGATGCCTGCAGGACCAATAAGTCAATAGAACAGTATTTCATCTTGTATTATGACTATTCATTTGTCAGTGAACAGATGGTTGGTAGACTGAGAAAAAGGGGGGGGGGGGACTCAAGGAAAATTTGTATGGGTGTTGAGTAGGTCACATTTTTTGGAAAGTGACTTCTGCGATTGTTTTGCCTTTAATAAGGGAATGTAAGTCTGATTAAATTTTCAGAGTCAAGATCAAATTGTACAGACTCTGAGGGTATTCTTTTTACATGTGTGTGTCTCAAGTACTTATAGGAAGCAGGTGGACATGAAAATATCTTGGGATGAAACACTTCCTGGATTTAAACCCTGAACTTCCAATTTCACAAGCAGTTCAACCCCACCCCCCATCCCCCCCACCCCCAAAAAAAAAACTAACAACCACCACCATCTGCCAACTAGAGTTTAAATATTTACAAACTAAAATGATTATGTTTTTGGTTTGATTGTGTTCCAACAGTAGCTTAGTCTTGCTGTGTCTGCTGCATTCTGTCAAGTTGTATTTCAGGAAGGATCTTTCTGCTTCTTCTGTAATAACTTGCTATGTGTTCATTGTCACACTTCTTAAAGCTCAGCAAATAGTTTACAATTACAGATGGTCCAAGAGTTAGTCTTGGTTCAGTTTCATTTCAATCTGTATGCAAGGCTATACTTGGTTGACATGCCTGTTATTGTTAAGGATTTTTTTTTTTTTGTAATACCGGTATACACTCTAGGAATATGTCTTTTTTTATGTAAAGATTGTAAGTAAAGCTAGCATTTTAAGACTTAAACCTTTTTTTTTTAAATTTGTAATTGTTTAATGTGAATAAATCATACATAACTAATAAGTTAAGGGAGATAGAAATAAGCACAAAGGATGATCAACATTTTATTTTGTATTTCTCTCCCCTTTATATTCACATATATATATATATATATATATATATATATAATAAAATATACATTACAATTCCCAATGTTGTTAAATGTTGGAGGTAGTAAACTCAAACCTCAAAGCACACTTCATGGTCACCGTAGTTTACTGTGCCACTTACACTTTTTATTTTCAAATTGGTCTGTGACCACAGAGTGGCTACTCCTTCTTGTTGAGATTAAAACTTTGTTCTTAATAATAGTTGACAGTAACATGAGTTATCCTTTACAAGTCTATATAGATGTCACAATAGATATATAGCTATGTCACAATATATGTTTACTTGACTAAATATCTCAATATTAATACATTATATGTGGTAACCAAAAATGTATAGTTGTATTTTTTTTAGCCTAATTATTTATAGAATTTTTGTTTTGTTTTGGAAACCAAGTTTTTTTTTTGTAGAAGAGCTGTGCTTATGTTACAAATCTATTTTGTAGTGGTTTCTCTGCCTTATATTCTGTACATGATTTCAATATAACTGCCTTACATTAATACATTATATATATATAAAGACATATACAAGTCTGGCTGTTTTTGTATGGTCATAAATTTTGTACCAAAAGTATTTGCTGCTAGTAAATAAATAATTTTTTTTTTGGCTTTAAAAGATTTGGTTGTGGATTTTAATGTTTGTATGTTGTGTGTACAAGAATCTTGCATGGTGCCCCAACAGTCCAACAGACTAAGGGATAGGTGAGGTAAAGGTCATGTGTGAGGGGGGTTGTTGTTTTCTAAGCAGGTCAAAGTCTTCATCCTCACATGTTTGACTTCCTATCTGCAAGAAATTAAAGCAACTGTTCCTCTTGAGCTGCTATGTTTAAATGCACTTCAGACAATGGTGAACATGCATAAATGTCTGGAACAAAAATAATTTCATTCGGAGGAATCAGCCTGTCTGTTATTCTTAAGATAGAAATAGAAGCAAAAGTAATAAAAGAGACAATTTAGTGAGTCGTGGGCAATGTAGTGTGAAGTAATTGTAGATTGAAGACAATGTTTGTATCATCTTGTTATGTTAATAGTCAAGTGAATATGTTAAGTTGTTGTTTATAGTCAAGTTTTGAGTCTAGCTAATGTGATTGTAGCATCAAGTAGATGTGTTTGTGAAGATGATAGTGTGAATGTAGAATGATATGTTAAAATGAAAATATTTTAAAATTATCACAATGCAATTTAACCTATTTGGTTAGATAGAGCTTGAGAGATGCTTTCCAATGATACCAATTTTATATTGCTGAGTTAATTGTGAGGGAAGTTATTAAATTTTTAGTGGCCAAAAATTAGCCTTTGTAAAGTAAAAAAAAATCTGTGACCGAAACAATTGACAGTTGAACTTTAATTAACTGTATTATAAAAAGTCTTAAAGATATGGGGTTGAAACTTCACTCTCTTTTTCATTAACCTGTATTCTGTTAAAACAAATTAAAAAAATAAGACCAAGCAATAAAATCTTTGAAAAAAAAGTTGAATTGATAGATAAAAAAAGCCTACGACAAAAAATAAAGATATATCAATATATGTGATTTTGTCATCATATGAGCCCAAAAATCACAAATAAAACAAATCAGAGATCTGTAGTGTGTTTTATTTTGTTTAATTATAATTCTACTGTATTTAAATAGCTATTTATATGCATCAGATAGAAAATTTTTATAAATTAGAAATGAAAATAGCACTGCGCAGAAAAATATTTAACATTTAATGACAATAAGTTTAATAAACTTCATAAAAAACAGTTTAAACCTAATTGTAGAGCACTGGCAATTAATCATTTTAAAATGCCTGAATTTAAATGCTTTAAAAATTAGATTGTAAATGAAAAATTTGCATCGGACAATAAAATAAAAAAGAAACCTTGCGATTTATTTAGAAGTTATAAAAGATTTTTTACTTAAATTATTGTGCAGAAATAGCTCACCATTTAAAAATGCAATGTACTCATTTATTAACTATTAATTTATATGTATACTAATAGAAAAAAACAACACACAGAAAAAAATAATTAATTAATAGTTCGCAGAGCTAAAAATATGAAAAAAAAATTATATTTAATATTAAAAATTATTTTTTTTTACTTTAAAATTTGCACATTACAAAGTCATTATAATAAAGACACATTCCCTCTTTATAATCTAGCATTTAAACATTATAAAAGTTAATCTAAATGAAAAATTCCTATCTGTGCTTCTAAAAATAGGAAGTGATAGATAGAAATTGACCATTTCCAGTAAATCACAGTGTTGGTTGTTACTAAAAATAGATTTTAACCATCAACTTTGAAAATTAATATCTAAAGAGTGCGCCAAGCTACAAAGTTCAAACTTAGCACACAGATATATGTTAACATGCTAAATTTAATAGAATTAGTGAGATTGTTGTAACTATAAACACTTTTATTTTATTTAAAAAATAAAATTTTACCCTTCTTTATCTTTGTTAATTTTAATATCAAATATCTTTAAAGTGCGCCAATAGAAATTTAATGAAATTTGAAATATACACATTTCATAATATGATAAATTATTGTAGCAAACAGCATTGTTGTAACTTTTATAGGAAACAAGTTGTAAAAATGTCACCTTTCACATAAATTTTTGTTAAGAAAAATATAACAGATTGGCTTCAAAAGCACATAAAAATCATCTCTGATATCTTATGTTAACAAAAAGTAATCACAATTAGTCCTGAAATCAAATACAATGTGCTAAAACCTTGATGGAAATGACCACCCTTAAAAAAAGGGTAAAATGTGCTGACACACTTTTTAGCCATTTTTTGGGAGATTAAAAAAATGGATCTAGGTCAGTATATCGAAGTACCTACATAATATGTAATGCAGTGTGTCTGGAGACTGATGTTAATGTGACAGTAAACTGAACTTGGTGTTTGGTAACTGAAGAATAATATCCAGTTGGCTGTTTGCAATTTGTTTATCCCATGATGCAAAGTTAAAAGTACTACATATCTCTTGACCTATTAGCCTATAAAGACTTAAACACTATTAATTGAACAAATTTTATGCCTATTTTTGATTTTGTTTGGTTTGAAAACAAACTACATCAACTTCTAATAACAATGATAGTTTTTCTATCAATTAAAGTGACATGTAGACCGATGTCTATAGAGACGGCTTTTTGTCTTATCTGCTGATCAGCTCGGGAGAAATTGACATGAAGCAATGTATTGCCGTAAAGCCTAAAACTTTAATTTCATAATCCATGTACCGTACAGTTTTCACTTGCAAATCTGTAACCATGTAGAGAATGTTGTCAGTGTCCGAGTATTTTGATAGATGCACAAAGAAAAGCCCAAAGTTTTAATTTATGAAATTTGAGATAGATAAAAATAAAAAATCTTTGTTAGCAATTACAGCTTGATTTTATTCTATTTGAATCTCATTATCAATTACAAACAATGGGGTATTTGGCTATAAAGCAAAACATAGTCCGAATTAGTCTTACCTGCTTACTTAGATCCTACCACTTGGTTTGACGTCATAGGGTGGCAAGATGTAGTTCACTGGCAATGTCTACAGTCCAGTGGCGTAGCTAGCCATGTGCGGGTGGTGCGGGCCGCACGGGGCGTCAAGTGGTTAGGGGCATCAAACTAAGGATACATTTTCTCAGTAAAAAAAAACGCATTCTAGTATGTATTTAGTTTCAAGCATTTTGAAACCAGTTCACTGCTTCTTGTAAATTAAAATGAACAATGACAATGCTTTTAATATTTTTTTTATTCAAATAATTATCTTTTTTGCGTTTCCTTTCATTACTAATTAGTTCATTGTAATTCTGTCATTTAAACAATATTATGGGCGTTGCTCAAGAATGAAAATTCTAGGTGGTGAGTATGTGCTAGCCGGATGGAGAGATTATCATCTCAGGTGGAAATGGTTGACGGTAGGGATCAAAGGGCCCATAAGGGGTAACAAGGAGCGGTTTGAGATCTTGAGTTGAAAAAAAAAATTTCGGCTAAATGATTCATTTCAAAATATAGTCTTTATTCACGTAGGCAGCAGATGATACTCAATAACAAGTAGGCAGTTGTGCAGTGCTGAATAGCACTAAGTACGAAGGCAATAGCCAATTGATCCGATAAATAGGCAGGAGTGCAGTGCTGAATAGCACTAGGTACAAAGGAAGACACCTGAGGGAGGCTGCGGATAAATAAAGACAAGTTAGGACATGTCTCTCATGCATCTTATCGATGCCCTCGACCGAGGTGCATTCGTCAGATTGGTTAAATTGCTTTTGAGCACAAAGGGGAGATGATGACAAATGACATTTGAAAAACGGCAGATAGAAGCAATATAAAAATGTGCATAAAAGGGGAAATAATACTCTGAAATAAACAACACAAGTTGGAAGAGAAAAAAAGGTGGGGGGGGGGAGGTTGAAATGGGCGGTGGTCAGCGACCATGACGGTTTGTTTACATACGACCGTCGGCCGAGAACAATGGACTGCTTGAATTGGGAGAGCGTCCGTTTAAGGGCGCAACTCTCGTCAAAGTAGAATGACTACAGGGGAGATAATTCATATATCTTCTCTAAGCGCAGTATTAGTGCACTAGTAAAATTATCAAGGCGGTCAGCCGAGATAAAGGAAATAAAATAAGATGTCCAAATATATACATGGTTGCATCAACGATCAATTGAGCAGCGTAGCATTAATAGATTAATGCAATACATAAATGTAAATACATATGCCATGTTTATGTTTTCTACTTACGACAGTGAGAAATACACAATGCACTAATTAAATATAAATGAAATAATAAAATACACATGATAATATCCATTGAGAAATATGCACAATGTAATTAAGTGGAACTGTGATTAAGTTCGGCTTACCAACAGGTATTCCTCTCAGAGTAAGAATGTAAGAAATATTCCAGACTCGATTGACAGCGATAGAGAAATGAGCGGGTCTGGTTTGAGTTAGTCTACCTTATAAAGGTCTGGAAGAAGTGGGCGGAAACAGGAAATGCGATAGGCTAACTCACGTGGGTGAAGTCCGACAAAAGTCGCACCTTGAAGTGTCACGAGGCGTGTTGACCCGAGTAATCTCTTTGATCAAAGAGAGACGTGGGAGGGGGGGGGGGGGGGAGAAAGAGTGACTTGCATTCCACCCAAGGTTGTGTCAACTGTGACCGTCAGACATCCGGCGGGTAAGACCAAAGAGACTGTGTGTTTATCTTTCCCCGATCGAGGGGAGATAAGTGAAAGGACTTGGCCTAGCTATCTCCAAGGTGGTGTACTAAGTCTAGCCTGAAGAGGAAAAGGTGGGGCGGGTGAAGAAATTGGGGATAGAACGGGGAATTAATAAAAATAAAATGAATAAATAATAATAATAATGAATGCTGTGATAAAATTGAGTGACTCTGACAGCGAGCTTTTGACTTGTCACAACAAGCTTTAAAAAAATGACAGCATTAAGTCACAGATGCCCGAACACGTTTTTTTTGTTTTTTGTGTTTTTTTTTTATTAACCTACAATTTAAAAAAAATATTCAACAAGATATAAAAAAATGTACACTATACATTGTACGTATTATCACTTGCAAAACGTTAGACCGTACTTTATGCTATGCTATGATATGACATGCCATGTGTGTGCCGGTTTATATGGTAATGCCCGGGCCGATTTTGATACCCAGTCCGCCCCTGATGAGGAGCTGCCGCACTGGGCATCATATACCCTAGCTACGCCACTGCTGCAGTCTCTTTCCATCTCTTTCCGATGACCTGAGATCCTGCACACTAATAACAATAATAGCAATAATAATAATGATAATAAAATGTGCAAGCAACAATATTAAAACAGTAGGCCTAATTTAAAAAAAAACAAAAAAACTACGAATTAAATTGGCATGAAAAATTGCAAAAGACTTGGGTTAACATGTTTTCTAAATAAACATAGCCATTCAAATGATCATAGCTAGGCCTGGCTCAATTTCTTGTAAATGACATCTTTGGATTGCAGTCCATAAAATAACTGTCGGCCATACGTTGATTCTTATGTTGGCCTTCTTGAAAAGACGAAATGTGATAATATTGTTTTTCAGCATTGTATGTTCTGATTTCAGGCCACTTGTGAAAACTTTAAAGAATTCATGGAGCTAAATTTTAGTGCTTTTAAACATTAATATAATATTTAATCTAAATCCGTAATTTATTAGATAAGATATAGATCTATTGATCTATAAACTAGATGAGCATATTCCGTCTTGAGTGAATGTAGTCGTAAATTTGTAGAAAGGGAATCAACTGGATATAATTAGTTTTACATTCAAGGGACATAACTTTTAAACTGTTATTGTTATTTTTATAATTTTTTTATAGCTTTAACAAAGAACAATTTTGTTAAATTATTTTCTATTTTATATTACAAAAATATGTAAGTTATGAAAATAAAATAATATTTTGTAATATTTTGTAGTATGTATATTATTTTAATGCAAAATGCAATACAAAATGATTATTTTACAAACCAATTAATTTACTACACAATTTACAAGAGTATATAATCAATACATATCTAAATTATGTTGCACTGTTAACGCAGTACATATACTAAAATTGGAACGATACAGAGAAGATTAGCATGGCCCCTGCGCAAGGATGACACGCAAATTCGTGAAGCGTTCCATATTTTTTTTTATTTTTGCCACAGTGATTTTGGAAGTGATGATATGAAAACCTGGGCATTAGCTGTGGTCTGAAAGATGTCGCCCACGTAGCTGATGTATCCAAAGGAACGCCATACAAATTTGAAATCAGTGTCATCGCTGGCTTTGTCAGTGTACTGTGTAAGGTTCACTGGTTCCTGATTTTTCCTCAGGGCTGACCCCCGAAAATCTTGTACCATCTTGCTTAAATTGGGTAAGGCAACCGAGGTTTGAATTCAGAATTCAGCTGCAATAATAAAAAATGGTAATGTTTTCGAATCCGAAGATGAACGATGAATGTAATGATTCATGTGGCCAGGCAAACCAAGTGGCAACGGACATATTTTTCCACATCTGATGCAGACAAAGGCGTTGTCCGCCTTGGATCCATTTAAGTTTTCTTTACGTTTTCTGCGCAGTGATGGGGTGGAAAAGGGGGCATGATGCCCAGGCGCCACCCTCACTAGAGCGCTTCACGCAGAGGTGCGCCCCCCAAAAAAATGATTTTCCGGAAATTTTCCTTTTTTTTTTTTAACTAACAAACATTTTTACATATAAATAATGAATTGCATGGCTCGATCTATCTTAGGAATTGTCGTTATGTTTATATTAATTCTAAAGAGATTTCCACCCGCGTTAAATCTGATGTAATCCCAAATGTGAGATACAATTTGCATCTACAAGACTAATTGTGTTATCAAATTGAAAAAAAAAATATTTTACAGAGAGAGCTCTCGCGAAGCTTTGTAGACAGACAGACGCAGAAGACGTACAGAAAACTTAAATAGACCCCCCCCCCACCTAGCGGACAACGGCTTTGTCTGCAGCAGAAGCGGGAAAATATGCAGATCGTAGCTGGGTCGTGTAACCTGCACTCACTCATACTTAACCCTATAAAGGCGTGTGGTAGATTAGCCTCTAAACATCAGAATTGTAATTCCGATTTGTATGTACTCATTGTAAAACAGCTTAGCACTTAAAGAGTTAATCTTCTGAAACGAAGACATTGCCATTGTGACCGGTAATTATTTTTGTCTGAAATTGAGGATACATCTTTAGCGTGTAGCTCAATATGTCCCCCAAAATAATTCGCTTGGTAAAAGCGATATCTACATAGGTAAAGACTTACGACATGAACATAGGTCGAGTCAAATAAAGTTCCTAATTTTATTCCTTCAATGCCACTTTTTAGTTGATTTTCTATTTGGATGCCAGAAGATGAACAAACTCATTTTGAAATAGTGGCTTTAGTTCTTGGATTTATCATGACATTTTAAAAAATGAATTGGTAGAAGTGACTTTACATTTGTAGGCCTACCAACTCGGGTTCTACATAGCTTTCCTTTTTACATCCAAGTAGAAGATTTTGTAGAATCATAGAGATTTATGCAGGTTCATATTAGTGGCAAGACATTTTTTTGCTACAGATTCATGATTGAATTTGAGAAAAATCAACTTTGAACGCATATTTCAAATATACCTAATTTAATTTTAAGATGATTAGGCGTATATTTTTATATAAGGTTAGGATTAACCCCAAACCAGAATTTTCACTGTGACCAATAAGGTAGTATTTTGTTATCCAACAATGTACATAAATTGTTTTCGAAATCCTAGATTCAGTTTCCACTTATGAATTTGCAATCTAATAAGTGTTATTTTGATTATTTAATTGATTATTTTTATATTCTGACGACTACCTCCCAATCAAAATTTAAAAAAAATAAAAAAGATACCGCTGACGATTTGGAAAATGCCAAAAAAAAAATTGTAACAGATAAGTATGAATCTTCTCTTGTGATTATGCCACATTGATGTGTTTTTGGCTTGTTCCAAATAGGTCTAAACATATTAACCAGTCATTAGGTGTATATTTAAAAAAATTTAATAATAGGCGTTGGGTGTGGCAAAGTATGTAGATAGCAGATGGGGCTGCATAGCCACATGAAAGACTGCACTCCTCAGTAATCTTCAGACTCGAAGACAACCCTTGTTATTATTACGGTACTATATTAAGAAAATATTTTGAGTCATGTTTGTCATTAACTAGATTTTTTTTTAATTTGTTAATGCATTGAACTTCTATAATTGTCTTTTTTTTCCATATGGGGACCACCACTATCAGTAATAACTTCTGCAGCAAATGCTAAATTTGTAAGATATTCTTGATTGTTATAAAACGCATTCATTTATGGAGATCCTTATTTCAATTGATACTCTTACATACCAGTGACTTGGCAGAATTTAAGTCATTGGTTAATATGCATGACTAAATGCATGACGCGTAGGACGTAATCATTTTCTTTTTTGAAGTAACGTCTGTATTATATAAGATAAGATAAGATAGGCATAACAAAAAAAAAAAACTTGGACCTAGTTGATTATTTGTCCGAAAAATTCAATATTTGCATTGTTTAGTCCAAAAGTTTTCTGCTTACATAAAGTGGAGAGAGGTTATTTGTTTAAAACACTAATTGTTATAAGTAACACTGACATTAAATAAAACGTTAACAAGATGTATAACAGTTTAGTTATGTACCAAGCATTTCTTTACCTGACTCAACCAATAGAATCAGTTGACATAAACTAATTCTCAAACTCGTACTGACCATAACCTGAAATATCTGGCCACTATCCCAGTTATAGGTATTTGAGGGTATGGAGTATGAAATATCTGGCCCCTACCCCAGTTATAGGTATTTTTTATCTTATATAATACAGACGTTACTTCAAAAAAGAAGATGATTACGTCCTACGCGTCATGCATTTAGACATGCATATTAAACAATGACTTAAATTCTGCCAAGTCACTGGTTTTCCTGGCTAGCTCAGGCAACCCATTCCATGCTCTAATAGCACTAGGGAAGGAGTATTTGTACAAATTTGTCCTAGCATATGGGATGAGGAATGTGCCTTTATCTTTGTGTCTTTCATAGTATTTTATTAAATTTTGTTTTTGTATTTGAAGATTATGGTTAAGTGTTTTATGTATAATTGCTACTTTACTTTTGAGTCTTCTGTCCTGAAGGCTTTCTAAATTTAATGATTTTACTATAGGTGTTACTCTAGTCAAATGTGAATATTCATTTGTTATTAATCTCACTGCTCTATTTTGTGTCTGTTCCAGTTTCTTAATGTTTTCTTGAGTTGAGGGGTCCCAAACGGAGGATGCATATTCTATTATTGGCCTAACCAAGGTTAAATAACATTTTAGTTTTATGTTCTTATTTGATTTATAGAAATTTCTTTTAATAAATCCTAATGCTTTGTTTGATTTTTTTATAGTTTCATCAATATGTGGTTTCCATGACAGTTTTTCATTTATTATAACACCTAGGTATTATGCGTTTTTAGTCTGTGTTAATGGTTTGCCATGAATAAGATAAGTGGAATAAATTTGTTTTAGTTTTTTTGCTACTCAACTGACATTTTTCTAGGTGGAAAGACAAGCTCCAATTTGATTACCATTTCTGTAATTCATCTAATTCTCTTTGTAAAATATCTGTGTCTTGTGTTGTTTTTATTGTTCTATATATTATGCAATCGTCTGCAAATAATCTGACTTTTGTTCCTGAAGTAATGTAATTTGGTAAATCATTTATGTAAATTAAAAATAGTAGTGGACCCAAGACTGTTCCTTGAGGTACACCTGAGTTTACTGTTATCGGTGTTGATTTAGAGCCATTTATTATTACAGTTTGTTCTCTCCCTATCAGAAAATCTTTAAACCACTGATGCAGTAGACCATTAATGCCAAAATATTTTAGTTTTTAAGCAAACTATGGTGGTGAACTTTGTCAAAAGCCTTGGAAAAATCTAGTAAGATAGCATCTATTTTTCACTATTAGAAAAATCATCAATTAGTCCTATTAGTTGTGTTTCATATGATCTATATTTCCTAAAGCCATGTAGGTATGGTGTGAGGACATTTTGTTTGTCTAAGTGGTTTATGATGTTGCTACATATTATGTGTTCTAGGATTTTACATGTGATGCTGGTAAGTGATACTGGTCTGTAGTTTCCTGGGTCAGATTTTTCTCCTTTTTTAAATAGGGGGGGTGACATTAGCTTCTTTCCAGTCCTTTGGTACTCTGCCCTGGTTAAGTGAAGCCTGAAAAAGTATTTTGAACACTGGGGCTAGCTCATTGCTTAGTTCTTTGAGTAATCTAGCTGGAATACCATCAGGTCCAGACGCTTTATTTGGTTTGGTGTTGGCTAATAGTTTTTGAATTCCATTTTCTTGTACTACTATATCTTCTATGTTGTCTACTTGGTTCAAATTCAGTAATATGTCTTTGTCTCCTGGGGCTGAGAATGCTGATGCAAAGTATTTGTTTAGGATGTTTGCTTTAGTTTCATTATCATTATGTATTATATAATGTTCATCTTTTAATGGCGCTATGCCTGTTGTTTCCATTTTCTTAGACTTAATGTATGACCATAGGTTTTTGTTATCTTTAGATATTACATTGTTTATGTAATCACTCTGCAGCTGTCTGCTTACTTTTTGGGTTAAGTGTTTAATTTTTATATACTTTTTGTAAACTCTTTCTGCCTTGGTTTCTTTAAATTTTCTATATAGGTTTTCCTTCTGTTTACAAAGCTTCTTTAGTCTATTATTAAACCAGCATTTATTTTTTTTGTTTGATGTGTATTTAGTTGGTATATGATTTTCTTTAATGCTTTTAAGATTGTTTTTAATGAAATTGCAGAGGTCATCGACTGGTTGGTTAATGTCTTTTTTTAATAAGAATGTTTGTTGAAAGTTTAATGCGGCTTGGTGTAGTTGTGTTAGGTTACATTTATTCAAGAGTAAGATTTTTCTTTTGGGTTTTTAATTGGTTACTGCTCTTATCTGCCTGTGTATTTTTATGATCTCATGGTCTGATAGACCAGGGATAATATCAAAATCTACTAATCCAGGTCTGTTGGTTAAGAAGAGATCTAATGTGTTGTTTAATCTAGTTGGCTTTTTAATGATTTGATCTAAACTTAGGTTGTGTAAAGTTTCTATGAAAAGCTCATTTATGTCCTTAAGGTTTTGGTGTTTATCTATGGTTAGTGTTTTCCAATTTATATCAGGTAGGTTGAAATCACCCATAATCCAAAAAACTGCATTTAAAATAATATATTATATAATAATAATAAAATTTCTAAGTCTGCTGTTTTGTTCCTAATGCTTTGAAAATTTATTACTAAGGTTTTAAGGTATTTTGGTATTACTTCTTTAGTAGGTTTGTTTAGTGAGGCTGTTGTATTAATTTTAGTAGATTTAGGTTTAACAGGAGTGGATCTGGCTAGTGGTTGGTGAGTTTGGGTTGGGATGGTGTTTAGGATATTGTATGGGTTAGAAGTGTCTGCATCAAAGGAATCAAACAGTCCTGATGTAAACTGAGGTAACCCACACGGTACACAGTGCCATGATGCGTCTTTGTTGCCTAAGGCATAATACACAGGTGTATTCATATGGAGACATGATGCATGGTACCATTCATCGCAGGTGTCACATTGAATGGCTTTCTGTTTCATGGTGCATACTTTTTTGCAGATGTTGCATCTATCTTTAGATCTAGACTTTGGGTATGGAGTATGAAATATCTGGCCACTACCCCAGTTATAGGTATTTGAGGGTATGGAGTATGAAGACAACATAAAAGAATGGACAGGTCTCTTCTCCTAGATGACCCCCCCCCCTCCCAACTGGTCCACAAATGAGATTGGTCCCTACGGCTCAGAGCATGCTTTAAGCATGAAAGTAGCACTAAATAAAAGCTATAATTATTAAGAGTCAGAATCTTGTGTGGTGCCCCAATAGTCCAACAGTGGGTGAAGAAGAGGTGATAGATTGTTAAATTTCAAGCAAGTAATATTATATAAAAACATCTTTAATTTTTTTATATGTAATTAACAAAGAGTGAAATCTGAAATGCATTATGTACAATCTCAAGGAAACAATCATCAAACATTCATTCACTCTGGTAAGCTGTAGGAAAAAAAATACAACAAAAGTGGCAAACATCTAACTGGATTATCTAAATAAAACAACAACACAATGTGGTTTCAAGAAAGCTTATTTCTATCACCAAATAGGAATTCATTCTACAGACTTGTGGAACGTAATATCAAAACCATACTTGGTATGCAAGTAGACATTTCAGGAAATAATTTGGCTAAAAAAAACATATAATTATCACTTATAAAAAAATCAATCAAGAAAAGATCACTAGGGCGAGTCAAACTATTAACCTTGAATTTAATCTCCCTCAAATATCAATACAGTAATCTGCCATTCACTAGAGCTGCAAAGCTCAGCGCAGATTATGCACCTATAACACTAAATACAAGTGGTTTTCCTTCTACAAAACCTTAAAAACTGTAGACCGAGAGATTTAAATTTTTCTTAACTTTATCTGTTGTAATCCATTGAGTTAGAAAAAAATAAAAAGTAATTCTAACTATTAAGAGTATCGTAATTGTAACTTTTACCCCCTAGACTGTAGTCAACATTTTAAAATGTTCAAAGACATTCATTTCAATAATTTAAAGAAAAATAAATCATTCACAAGTTTTTCAGCAAGTGGGTAAACCTTGCCATTCTCCCACATCGTCTTTATACTCAAATATCAGACAATTTTAACAGCCAGCAAGTGGAATCTCTAAGTTCTGCTTTGAAATGTCCACATCCATGAGAACTTTCCGACACAACTGTACAGACTTTTTGTCTCCAATGATTTCATACAAACGACTGGCTTCTTTTATAAGGTTAATTCTTTCTCCTACTCCCCCCATTACATTGGAAGGAAGATGACGTCCAGCCATAAGAAGAGCTGCTGCTCTTTCACGCTCAATGCATTCGTCTTCATGAGGACTATCAGAATCATCTGAGAGAGAAAGCAAAGAAAATGGTTTAGATTGCACACTCCTAATTAGCTCTAAAAAATAATAATCAGTAAATATTTTAGAATAAAAAATTGATGCTTTTTAAAAAGAACTATTTTAAATTCAAAATGAACTATCCAATAAAATCCTACAAGTAAAACAGCATTTTAGAGACTTCAAATGTTTTATAGCATCTGTATACTCTATATAAATATACTAACCTTTTTCAGGATGTGTAATATTAGGTTTATTTCTATGTCTAATACTTCTATCTAAAAGCTGCTGGGTACGCCCAGGACTTGCACCAGCCATAATTCTGGATGTGGCTTCATGCAGGAATACCTAGTTAGAAAGAACAATTTAAATGAATCATTTAGTTCAAGGTACTTCAAGCATCACATAGGCCAAGTCTTGCAAGGGGAAAACTAATCAATATGTTTACACTTACTTTAGGTAGTGCAGCTTTCATAACTTGTGATAACTTTCTCAAGCTGGCTAAGTCTTGCTGGAAGGCAATCAGCTCTGTCTGTGAAGCTACTCTAACTCCACTATCTTCTTGGTTTATCTCCCAAATGTTTGTACGTGTTGTTAAAAGCCAGTCACATAACAGTAACTGTATACTCTGTAAAGAAGAATTTGTATTTTGTAACTTGAAACGGTTTTCATTAACCATTGAATCAATTATAAACCTATCAATACACAGAATAAATAGCATATGGGAGTTATAGTTTCCAGTGTTTCTGTGGCACAAAGTTGTTAGCCCATTACATTACCCAATATACTAGATACCCATCTGAGCTTTTATTGAAACTTACTTAGATGCTAGCTGCTGCTAGTATTGCTTCTTTTCAGTTCAACAAGACAAAGCTCCTTTGATACTTCACTAATCTTACCATGTTCTATTGCTTCACATTCCAAGACATAGTTTGCAAAAGTGTACAAATAATAATAAGGATAACAATTCACAAATTCATCAATAAAAACTGATAATACCATCTTCTAATCATCTTCCTGAAGTCATGAAGCATGTGAATACATTGGTGATTGCACTGCAGAGACATTGCACAAGTTTGACACGCAATGCAACTACAATGCACCACTAACAGTATTCTTTCTCAAATTTGTCTTTGTTTACAAATTGCAAGTGAAGATTAAGCAAAAACACATTAGTTTAATGTATACAATAAATTATTGCATATTTAAAACAACATGCACCGTCAACTTGATGAAATGATCACTTAAAATTTGAATAACACAATGGATATTAACTTCTTCAAGAACAACATTTTCTTGCAATTTTATAAATTTATTGAAATATTGTTCGTATTGGCATCTATATTGTTCTTGTTGTAGTTACGCTGAGGTGGTCAATTGTAGTCAAACTGAATTTCCATTTGATTGGACCAAAAAATGACTAAATAAGAACTGATTTGACTAGAATTCAATTTTGATCCCACTTTTCCAACTCCTGAAAAAGTTCTAAAGGTCCCTTACAAGTACACGCTAGGACGCTCTATTTTGGTTTTTGTCTACCAAGTGACATAAAATAACAGGTATATAAAAAAATACAACTCACTTTTATAATGGTGATATTTTCTGCAGTGTATGCAAGCTTTAAACTCTCTCGTAATAGTCGCCCTGCTCTGTCACACTGTCTTAATGAAGCTATTAAGGTTTTACATTCTGGTGAGACCAAAACATTTTTCTTAGCTTTGTAAGCTAAATAAACAGCCCTTGGTAAAGGATCACTGCAACAGACAAGACAACACAGAAATGGAAATAGTGTAATAATATTTGGAATATTGAACCTGCAAGTTAGATTCATTTTTAAAGTCATCTTTTAATGTGTTTCAATACACATTAGTATTTACCATGTTTTTTTTTTTAATAAACCAAATGTACTCACTCAATGCCATTTAATTTCTTTGGGAAGACATCCAGAATAGAGTAAGTTCTTGAGGCATTGTCATCTTCTCCCATAAGCCAATGATGTGCAACTAGCACTATGTTGCCCCACCACAAGGCAACTTCATCTAATTCTTTAAACAAAAGAAAACATTGAACACATATAATATTTTAAATATATAATATTTGGGACATTCAGAGGAAATGAAGATAATGTCATTTTTGGGGGATCAATTTAACTTTATTTGTATTTTAACTGGTTGATACACATTTAAATTAATCACATTAATGTAATTATTTTTTAAATTAGCTATTTTATGACAGATTTAACCAGAAAGTTTGTAATAGCTTCTTTTTATTGCATATCATGCAAATAATTCTGAGGTCATTTGTTTTGAAATAATTTAAAAGCTGAAAAAGACATTGTATCACATTAAAGTAACTATTTGGTCATCTTAAAACAATCAGCAATTAAAACAACAAAAAAAAGACTTAAAAGCTATAAAGGATTTACCTGTAACTTTAGAAATTCCTGGTGTGTCTGGAACACTGTTCTGGCCTCCAGAACTGAGACATGAGCATTCTAACAAAAGCTGGGCATAAATAAGAGGTTCACTTTGTTTTTTCTTTGAGGGGTCACTTGGGGATACCAAGGAAAACATTGCCTGGGCAAGTAAATGTTCGCGGAATGCCTGAGTTACTCTGGCCAATGGATCAACTGAAAATATTTGAAGTCCAAATTAGTGCCATAGTAGACAGAATCTTTATTTCAACAAAAGCTCAACTTTATTCTGGGCACTTGTTTACCTTCTGTACCTCTGGAAGAAAAGATTGAGTCCTTGTCACCTTCAAATTTCACACTGTCAACAAAGAAACGATGCCCTTCAGGGTGACACAACCACTGAATATTGGGAGGAACTTGGTCACCACTTTTTTTACAAATGTGACGAGCACGGCTGAGAAAATATCTCTGTCAAATAAAATGATATCAAAACATAATGTATAATGGCAACATTGATATCATAAGCATGAATAAATGAGCACCAACAAGAGACTGAAGAAAAACTAGTAATACATTATAGTTAGGAATAGATATTCTAATTACAATACAATTGTCATACAAAAAAAGGTATCTTACAGCAATGAATTGAAATCCTTCTGGTAGAGATGCTTTGATTTGAAGGGCAGCTGTGGCATATATCCTGGCCAATTCAAACCTAGGCAAAGCATCTTTTGCAGTTTCTCCAATATTTACAGCACTGAGAGCCAAATTTAAGCCCCAGAGACGACTTCCCTTTATGTGTCCTATTTAGAACAAAATTTAAGATTAGAGTGGCACACAAAATGACAACTATGTCTCACTAAGAAAGAAAAGCAATATCAAAATAACTCATGGGAAATTAAATGAACAAATCCTAAAATCCTACCACTTAGATGTATTTGATTCAGAATGTGGAAAACATTGGCAGCATCTTTAGCTGATTCCTTGACATCTGCACTATGCTTGCCAGTCAGACTCCCTGCTCTGCTAGCCAACCACCTTCCTAAGTATAATCGATTCAAGCACTGGCGCAAAATCTGCCACCCTACTCCAGATACCAGGTCTACTTTAGATGTAGGCAGGGGTCTTCCAAGTGCTAGCAAACATAGCTGCAGTTGGTGAAAAGCAGCAGAATAATCAGCCTTAAATTTTAAAAAAAAGTGTCTTATTAATGACATTTGCAATTTGTTTCTTTCTTCATTGCATAAACGTTACCAGGTATAGTCTAATTCTGTCTCCCAAGTTTTATTTTAATCTTACCCTTGACATGTCCAAATCCGCTTGAGTTCTGTGCCTCCAGAAAGCCACTGCAGCATTACTATTCTTCTTTGTCACTGGTTCTCCAAATATCAGAAGTTTAGCAAGCACAAAAGTGATGAGAATACCATTCAGCAGCCAGAGAAACAAAGAAGGGAACATCTTGTCATACCAGGAAGGTTGGGAATCTAAAACAGAAAATAATGACGTTAAAAAACCTAAACAATATTGGATACAAGTCTAGTTTTATTACCAAGACAATGCTTGTTTAAAAACCAAACAGAACTTACCATCTTGTGACAATAGCGTTCTTGAACTATGATGTTGTTGACTTGAACCAGATGGTGCAAAGGAATTGAAGAAATAGTTGAATGGATTAAAGATAAGAACACAAAACATAAACATACATAAGAAGATCCTTGATCTGTCCAGCATTCCCGACTGACTAGAATATATCAGGTCATCAGCTAGAGAATCAAAATAGAATTATGCTTATTAGCAAACTGAAGCCAAATTTAAACATAAATACAAAAGTGCTTTAAAATAGACATTGTCCAGTCTTGAAGTTTAAAAACTTACATATCAGATCATCACTGCTTGGACTATCAGGATTAGAGTATTCATCTGATTGGTTAGGACTGCTAGGTCCTGATGGAGGATCAGAATAAGGAGGTGTCATGGCTGAAGTGTCAGAAGTATCTGTCACCATGCTTTCATTCAAAAGCAAGAAATCATTTGGATCTGGACAACAACAAAAAAGTGTCAACAAAATTGTACATCAATACACTAATTTTGTTAAAGACAATTATTAATCTCAAGGGATGTTGTCTATGCAGTGAGAAAGTACTTACTTTGTTTCTTCAAGATCATCTTTAAGTTCAGGTTTTCTTGTTTTAACCTACTGTTATCTCTCTGAAGATGGCGAATCATATCAATAGCTTTTCTTAAAATGGCAGATTTGTTCAGCTTTTAGAAAGAAAAAAATTATAACTTAAAAAACATTTTTTAGCTACTCTGGTCATAATTAAATAGCTCTTCCATAGTAATTTAGCCAACTCAACAATGCTTAGCTAAAGGATACTTGTATTTCTAATCTATTGCTGCTTTGTTTGTTTTTTCTCAAATTCTTTAGATATTAAAGAAATTATATATTTTTTAAAACAGTCAACTGTTTATTGCATGCTTAAAAACTCAACTACCTTGGCTTCAACTCCTGCAACAAGATCTTTTAATTCCACTATCTTATCATTGATGCTCAGGCGATATCGTTTTTCAATGGCATTGTGGGCTGTACGCTTTTCTCCTTTACACTTCAGCTTAGGAGCAGATGCCAAACGATTGATAGGCATCTTGTCACCATCAACAACCTTGAACCCACAAGAAATAAAGACAGAATAAATTAAGAACAATACCAGAGTGTTAATACAATGGTTTAGACCATAAAAAATAATACAATACCTCGTGTAAATACATTGGTTTAGACTATAAAATAATCAATAATACATTAATATTGTAATGACATCAACCATACAAGGACTTAAAGATACTGCATTAAAATCAACTTTGTATATTGGGCTAAATAAAAACATTAGGACGATTCTTATTTTAGCAATCATATCAATCCGGTAGTCTCATTGTGTGGTATGCACTCTGGATTTTTATATTGTTAGTTCCGGGTTTGACCCCTACCTGCTGCACCGCCATTTCATAGAGGTTTGGGCTAGAATGTAATAATCTTCAGCTCTGAAGAAACATTTAAAATGTAAAACAAATAACCTTTGCTCACCTGAACAGGTATACTCGTTGTCACAATGGTATTACCACCATCAGTAACCAATGTCTGAAAAGGTGCTGCACTAACTGTGCTCAATGCAGGTGCAGAGCTCAGTGTAATAACATTTGTGCTAACAGTTTGTTCAACAGGCTGATTGGCTTTGGCCACTTGCTGTAGCAGCTGATTTCAAGAAACATAATAAAACGTAAATTTATTTATTTAATACATAAAACTAGAAACATAATATTTATCTGCAAGGCACCACATTGGGTGCGAAGAATGGGATTGTCTAATTGACTGAAAATTCTCTTAAAAGAATGAGTTGATTTGCAAAAAACTATAGCTAAATATTAGAAAAACTTTTATGAGCAGTTGGTAACTAAAAATTGTTGAAGAGATTGAGCATTATAAAAATTATGGACTTAAAATATGGCATCTGGTTATTTATTTATTTTTTTAAATACATAAATTTCATAAAGAATTAAAAATAAGAAATTATAAAAGAAAAAAAAATTCTGACTTACTTGCTGAAGCTGTTGCATGTTGATTTGTGTGGGTTGTTGAGGGACCTGTTGTATTAATTGCACCTGTGGTGTTACAGCTTGGATGGGTTTAGGCTGCTGACAGACATTAGTGGTGTTTGTAGCATTGTTCAATAACGGCTGCTGAAGAATCAGCTTTAACTGCTGCTGAGATGTTAGTTTAGGTTGAATACTTCCACCAACTTGTCGCTAGAAAATGTTAAATTTATTAGGAACAGAACAATTCTATGTCAAAATATGGCATAAATGATATGAATATTAATACGATTTCAAACAAATTTATGCTTAAGTTAGTAATAGGGTCAATAAAAAATCTCTTTTCTTTTGACACTATGTCTAATCAGTATGCAAAGTGTACAACTTTTCAGGTGAAAATGTATAAGAGAAAGCTCAACAAATATGAAAGTCTGTCAATGTCTTCAACTTGAGTAGCTGACAACTGAATCATTCCAATTCTTTATTCAACGAGAGGGGAAAGTGGAGAAAAAAAAAAGTTTTTAGAACAAAAAATGTATAACAGTCAAATTATTAGGGAAGGAAACAAACAAAACCCACTACTATTAGATGACACTAGCAAATGTAGAGCCTCAATAGGTTCAATCTAGACTGAAATTTAAGGAACATAATTTTAAACTAAATCTATTAGGTCACAAGGTCTAAATATGTTGGCCATTAATAAATGATTGTAGTTCTATGCATACATGTTTCTTAAAGGCTATTACCTGTACTGCAGGATGCTGAGATGTAACTAGTATTTTCTGTTTCTGGGCTGCTAACTGTGATGATGCCTGTATCAATACAGTACAAAATATTCAAATGTATTAAATATAGAGAGGCAGTATTCTTCAAAGATTATAATAAATAAAGTTTTAACAGGGATTAGAAACATCATATATATCAATATCACAAATCTTAGTGTCACAAGTTCAAGATGCCTAACCCTGAACATTGACTATATAGTGAACATTTTCCTAAAATTTGTCATTGACATAGAATCTAGAATATAATATAGCAATTTGTTCTGGAAAGAAAAAAAAATCATAAACAAGGCAATGTGACACTATTTAAGGAAGTGCAAGTTTCCAAATTCATTTTAGTTCATATTGCTGATAAGTGTTGAACTTTCAATTTTCCAATTAGTGTGCTATATTCAATACAGAGATAGACACAGTAACAACTAGAGAGAGATACAGTTTAACTTTTTAAAGACTATATCACTAAAGGCAATGAAGTGTTTCTTAAAATAGAGTTCACTAAGAGTTGGGACAAAGTCATGAAAAAGCTTTTTGTCTGTGACCCAGAATGATTAAACTCTTCACCATCTTGTTCTGTATCTGATGAGTCCCCCTACCATTAAATGGGAAGCTCTTTTTATTTCATTTAAAGTAAGTAAGTAAAGTTTCCCTTTCAGACCTTGTGGTCTATAGGGCAGAAGATGTAAAGGTCATCTGTTTATGTAGCCTACAGTTAACAAGGGTGTCATGTGGCCAACACAATGACCAACTGCCTTTACTTTTCCCCAACTTATGTCAGGTACCAATTAGAGCTGGGTAGACTCAGAGGCACCCAAAGATACCAAAATTAAAAATCCTAGTCTTCACCAGGATTCGAACTCCGAACCCTGGTTCGGAAGCCAAGCGTTTTACCGTTCAAGTAATTATAAGTAAATTACATATATATATATACTGTATATATATATATATATATATAATCATATAAACTAGCAAGCAATAAAGCAAAAAGGAAGCTTGTAATAACAGAGAGAATCTTGTTGTTTTTTTTACTCGTATAATAATAATAGTTTAAGAATATTATGATATAACAAAATATTACAGTCACAGTTCTGAACTTCTCAGTTCTTAACAATTACACATTAAATACAACTAATCTTAAATGTCAAAATGTCAGCAACACATATAAATTATGATTCACACATAAATCATAATAGGAAAGATTTATCTTTAGAAATCTAAACGGATGGCTGCCTGGTCATGCGGTTTGCGAATTGGACTGCCATTTTGATTTATCGAAGGTCCCAGGTTCAAACCCTGCCCATTTGCCATCCCCCGTCGTCCTGCGGGAGGTTTGGACCAGGAAGTAAACTATCTTCTACTCTGAAAGAACATCTGAAACATGTAAAACATTTTTACATTTTACAAATGGAGTGACAGAGATGAAGAAAAATATAATGCATTCAACTTACTTCCTGCATTTTCTTAGCCTGAGCAGCATCATGTAATTCCAGCAGTGTCTTCAGGGCTGCTGTCTGAGACAACTGGCTACTGTTGATGTTCAACTGTAAAGGTGTGATGTTAGCTGGCTTAAACTCATGTTTCAGAATGGAGGAGAAATCATTCTTAGCTTCAGAGAGTTCAAACTTAAAGGGCATTGCAGGACTAAGCTCTTGCTTTGGTTCCTGCTTAATGTGCGTAATATCCATATTGCTGTCGTCTATGTTCACTGGAATGTCCAGGCTCAGACCTCTGCTTGTCAGGTCGGTGTCAACCTCAAAAGCAGGGTCAATGCTGAGATGCTGGTCAAGCACCAAGGATGGCTCCAGCCCCAGTGACTGCTCCAGGCTGACATCATAGTTTTGAGTAGTGAAGAGATCAGCATCAGTGTGGAAGTCACCATTGATATACTTAAGAATGTCTAAATCTGTTCAGAAATTATTGAAAGACATAGATGTATTTAGTTTATAAGAGATTTAAAATGTAATCCTATTATTAAGTTAATATTACAAATATTCAAGCTGAAAATTGTATCTTTATGACCATAATATTCCCATATCCACATAGCCCATATCCGCCATATTCAATCATATTGATACATTTAAAATTGATCTAATCAATCTAATCTAGATCTAGTCTACATCTACTATTATTATTTATTATAGTATTATAATTATCTATTCTAGATCTAAATCTACTATTCTAGGCAATCTAGGATTCTATAAATAGACTCTATAATAATCTAGACTAATTATCTAGAATATTTCTAGAGCTCTAGCTAGATCTATACTATCTCTCATATCTTCTAAATCTATAATTAACTATATACTGAGTATAGATCTATATAATTATATTATATTATAGGTCTAGATGTCTATAGATCGTACTCACTACTAAGTCTGAGACACAAAAAACGTAACTCGACCTAGTGTCACCAAGTAGGTTGTTTTGTTTACTATTCAATAGAGTTAAGACAGTTGTCTGAGTTAAGGAGTAGACAATAAGACATCTAGTCTAGACTAATCTAATGAATTTTACTGACGACTCAATATTAAATTTAAAGAAAAGGTTGATAATTAATAATTTACCATCAATTTGCAAAGTATCACATTGATTAGTCGATAAAAAATCATTATCCAGAGTTGAAAAATTGTCAGATTCATCCGACCATCTCGTATGGTCAGCCATGTTTTTGTTTCAGAAATAGAAAAATAACACCATGAGTCTTATCCAATCAGAATTCACAGTTACGTGGGGTGATTTTTCGTCATTACTCTTCTCTTACTTGAATGCCAACCTAGTAACTTTTATGCTGAAAAGATCTGTCTATAATAACAGAATAGACACTATTTACGGAAGGTGATTCTCTTACATTTAATACTGTAAACATCAAAATGATTGTATAAGTATGATACGACTCCTGTGTTTTGTTTTTATTTTGTGTTAATGGCTTTAGATACATAGATGAACTTTAAGAACAAAGCATTTTTTATTTGGAAAAAAAAAAACGGAAAGATTATAGATTTGATAAAATAGAGAACACCTACTAGAATATTTTAAAGCGTAAGATGCAAAATGGTTCATTGGGTTATCATTTGCCAAAGAATAACTATATTAGTTACAATCCTTTAATTATTACCCCCCTTTATACCAAGTAGTCTATGTATTATCCAACTCATAGCTAAAATGTTGTTCTCCAAAGGTGACTTTTATTATACTCTCTTTGTTAACAGATGTGATATATAAGTGCCTAAGTGGTCCCCTAATTTATATATATTTCTAATAAAATTAATTTTGGAAAAATTTATTACATAACATTACATTATTATAGCCTGACTAAAAAAAGGAAAGAAAAAAATGAAAATAAAAACAAAACTAAATAACAACTGAAACTATTAAAAAATGAAACATGAAATAAAAATTAAAAAACTTGGTAAATACTTGGTAAATATAATAAGAAAAACTAAATTTACTTCAGTTTATAAGCAAGAGCCCCTGCCACTTGTAAAACCTTTGGCAAATTAATAGATCCTTATTTTATGGAGGCCTATACTATAAAAACAAAAAGAGGTGTAAATTATTATGCTACATTTCTACAATTTGTAAAGGCAACACGAGAAGGGAGGAATACCTACATTTTACTGCAAAAGTCGATATCCAGACCCCAGATTAACTCTATCTATGGGTTCTTTGAAATGAAATTGTTTTTAAAACAAAAAGGCTTTGCTGTTAAATTGATGAATATCTATTGCATATATTAGTAAGCCTATATAAAATAGATGTAGACAAACAAAAAGCTACTTATTCAATTTTTTAAAGGCCAGTTAACATCAAATAAATTTAACCCAGAAAGTGTAGCAATTTTATAAAAAGTATCCACTTATAACAGTGCCAATCTTAAAGATCTCTAAGTATTGATATTCATTTTATTTGCCCCAACTCTTGAAAATGCCATGCTTTAAATAGATCACTTAATATGCTGATCAATAGTAATATGTCCCTATGAAAAAGCACGATATTTATTTCAATATTATTTCGATTTTGGAAAGTTGTGCTCGCCCTGTTGCCGTTAATATATTTGTCTATCTTTGGGGCACAACACATGATCTGTCGACCGCCTCTCTCCTCTCCTTTGTCTTTTGCCTTGACTAGAAAATCCTTCTATGATAGATTATTCCATATTTTGATGCTGTCTTTTCATCGCTTTCTTCGTCTGCCTCTTCTTTCCACTTATACTGTTCCTTGCAGGAAGATCATTGCCAGGCATGAGGACCTCGTGATACAGTTTTAGTCATTTTTGACAGGTCAGCAGGTCATCGTGTGGCCCATTCGTCATCGTGATTCCTGTGTAGGCTTTCCTCTTTTGTGGTGCGGTCTTTGCAGGTGTTACCTAGAATACATCTCTAGGTTCTTGATCCCACGACTAGGATCCTCCTCTCTAACTCTGAAATTGGCATCCAAGATTCGCAAGCGTAAAAGAATGTCGCAATGACCAAGAAACCTAACCCGAACTGATGGCAATAATTGCCCAGTCCACAGAAGCACTTGATAAGCACAAGACAATCTGGAAAGACAAATGGGTAGCCCTCTGTATTAAAATTAGATAGATACGCTTCTTGATCCTTTGATGTAAAGTCTGGCTAATAAGAAATAAATATACTGCCTAAATTTTGGCTATAACTAAAACTTCTTGACAAGCTCGCCGCCCAAGATATAAGGCGTACCAGTTTTCGTGGTCATTCTTTCTACAGTGTTGAAATAGAGTTGAGAACAGGACATAAAGTAAAGTGTCCTTTTCAGACCATGCAGGCAGGCAGATGATGTAAAGGTCACATGTGCATGTTAATATTAAAAAAAAAAAAAATCCAAAATAATTCAATAAATACATGAACTGAATGGTATTTCTTTCTAGGAGCGTAAGGCATTACTTAAAATAAGCACTCTGCTCATCTTACTTTCATATCATCATCGACACCAGTCTTTTGTGGTTCTCATCGAATATGGCCACAGTAAAAAAAAAAAAAACACACCCACTCTCTGCGGTCTCCTGCTAGTTTTTTTAATTGATCTCCTTCTTTCTCAGCTTCATCCAGTAGGCCTACAATGCGTCGACAGTTTCTTTTTTTTTTCCTCTGTGTCGTGGCCTGGCCCTGGGGAGGGGGTGAGTTCCAAACTAAGGCCTGTCTAGCTTTGTTGTTGACATCTTTTCTTAAGGTGTGACCGATCCATCTCCATTTTCTTCCCAAGAGCTTCATCTCTATATCTGTCCGTCCTTCGCCCACTGCAACAGTTTGGTGTTTTCTACTTGGTCATACTATTATATTTTCAAGTTTCATATAGAATTGCTTTGTTGTGTGTTTAATTTCAAGTTTAAATCGAAATTATTTATAAGCACTTACCTTAAATAAATGCATTATGAATGGTACAAATGATTGTTTTTTAAACAAGAAGGTTAAGGGCGATTTTTAAAGATTTGTTTTATAGGACATTCCTTTAATTAAGAAAATTTTTGTTTTAGACAAAGCCGACTACAGGACGACATGGAATTTTAACGGACTGTGTTCGAAATCGGGACCCTCAACCATCGTGACGATATTACACAATTAGACAGCCATCATGGTCATTTTAATCTAATATACATCGCTTTATTGCTATAATCAATTGCTAGGAATTTCTGTCACACTCATAGATAGACCCAATCAGTTTATTGTATACTGTAATTTCTAAGCTACGATTAGACTAAACTATATAATAGGTGAAATACATGGGAAAGGAGCATATTACTGCAGTAATTCCAGTCAAGGAAGCCTACTATAGTCATACATTTTATCCTAAATTATATTTTTAAACACACACAAACACAAATAAACTTTAAGCAATACATTTTTAAAAAGTTTTCATTACAGCTACTATCAGATAGTAACGTTAACACACACACTCCTCTCTCTGTGTCTCTCTGTCTCTCTCTCTCTCTCTCTGTCTGTCTATCTGTCTCTCTCTCTCTCTCTCTCTCTATATATATATATATATATATATATATATACATATATATATATATACATATATATATATATATATATATATATATATATATATATATATATATATATATATATATATATATGATTGGAAAAAAAATATGGAAAACAAGGGAACAATAATAATGCTTATAATTACTGATAACATGTTTTTAAAGGGAGCGATTTGTAAGATATTTTACATTCTATCATAAAGATCTAGTGGTCGTTTTTTTTCTTTTTACAAGAATAAACTTGTAGTAGGATACAAAAAATCTGCATGCATTGATCTTAAAACGAATATCGTTAATTTCTAAAAACTATTTTAACTTAATGGTTCGATATTTTACAGTTTTATGAATTAAAATGTTTCTACTGTATACGTATAAAAATCTCATCCCATTACGAAAATAACTTCTTTCTGATTTTTAGTAATTTGTTTCCATTCCTATTATTTTTCATTTCTAGCTCTTTTTGATGATATGACTATATTCCCAAGTTAGTTGGCAACATCACTTAACGCCAAAGATGCATTACTCATCACCTGGTTTCGTGTGTTCTAGATCTAAATCTAAACATAGAAATCAGCCTAACCCAATTTAACACACTAACATAATATTTCTAGAATTCAAGTTTTTAATACGATTTTGGATCTGTATCTAGATAGATTGATGATTTATTTTTCCAAATTTTATCTTTATTAAAATAGTTTGAATTACGATCCATTTTCAAAAGGCTAGATTCTTATTAATAGCATGTGTTAATTATAACTAAAAAAATAAAGAGGAATTTGATAGCCAGACGCTTACATAAGTCTACGTACAGAAAAAGGTTATCACAGGTGCGGACTAGGTGTCAAAATCGGACAAATGGTATTACCATAAAACACGACCCATACATTTGAGCCATAGCATATATCTTCTTATATCTTTTGGGGTTCACCCCCCCCCAAATGAAAATCCCCCCCCCCCCTGAGGGAGAGTGTCGCAATTCAGTGACTGATTTTTTGCTTTGCTTTTGTTTATTTTAGGTGAGATTTTAATACTAAACCATCACTTGCACCAGCACAACCAACGGGGTTTTGAGTTTAAACCCCCCTACCAGGAGTTAAATCCACCTCTTCTATAAAACAACCCCCCCCCCAAAATGCAAACGACAATCCAAGAGCACAGTTAAGGAAAATTTTGATTTACCCCCACCCCCTTTTTCCGAAATTTACGATAAATCCCCTCTTCAATATATAAAAAAAAATAAAAAAAAATTACACACTCAAAATTCTATGAGCTTAGCAAAAGGGGTTTTGAGTTTAACTCCCTCCCCTTTCAGTGAGGGTTGAAGCTAAAAAATACCTCTTTAATATTTAAAAAAAAAGCAAATAATACACTCAAAATATAATAATTTTATGAGTGTAGTCAAAGGGGGTTTTGAGTTTAAATCCCCCTCCATTGGGTTTGAAGCTAAAAAATACATCTTAATATAAAAAAAAAAAGCAAATTACACACTCTAAAATCTACGAGCGTAGCCAAAAAAGGGGTTTTGAGTTTAAACCCCCCGCCAGCGGGGTTTGAAGCTAAAAAAATACCTCAATAACATTTTTAAAAAAAGCAAATTACGCACTCAAAATGCTATGAGAGTTGCCTAAAGGGGTTTTGAGTTTAGAATATGCATTTTGTTGGCTTTCATTACCGGAAATAGTGCATCCCCAGACCCCTTGCTGGCAAGGGCGGGAAGTCTACAAGTTTTCCACTAACTCCAGGAAGAACCTATTCTAGGGCACAATAAACGTCTTCCGAAAGAATGAAGGGTTAGAATGTAATAAAGATTAATTATGTACACACACATATACATAGGCCTAAAAAAAAACAAAGATTTACTGCTGCAGGGGTAAACGACTGTATAGAAAATACGAAAAACATATATGCATATACATAGGCCTACATATACATTTTTTTTTCGCGGGGGAAACGAGAAATGAGGAATATGATGGGCATTCATTCGGCTTTGTCCAAAAATGATTCAAAAATCATTATGCAAAGTTTGATGTATCGAGAATTGAAAGAATTCATCTATTTGATATTAGGCCTACGAAAATTGTAAATTTTTGAAAATATAAGAAGAGTGAATATATATATATTATTAAATAAGATAAGATAAGAAGATATAACACTTGAATAAGACAACACATTTTTAAAAATGCTATAAAAAAAGCTTATATTAAGTGTAATTGTATCAATTAGTTTGGATCAACTATGTAATATTAGTGTTGACCTAGCCATAATAAATCTGATCGGCCCCTAAAGTACACACTAAAAGAGAACTTAAGTCTCAGAGTAAGGAAAGGAAAGAGGTATAACAGAGTTTAGGGATTCCTTTAGAAACCTTTATAATAAGCACATTGCGCCCAAGGCTTAGGGAAATAACCTATAGGCTCATTTTTGTCCGTTGTTTTTTAAGGTTAAAAATCTTATATTATATCTAGTCCTCTAAGTTCCTCACTACAATGCTGTGTGTCCTCAATCTTGGGTTGACGACAAGTTAACATCTGGATACCGGTAGGTACCGGTCTGTCAACTTGTGGAGGTTTCTCTACTAATGATTTGGGAAAGCGGTCATAGTAATAAAGCTCAGCCTGTATACAATGGCGTGGGACTTATGACTGAGTGATGTACACGAACAGTTTTTTTTTACAACTGTGTGGTACATAAAAACAGTTTTAGGAATTCAAACGCACCAACAAAAAAAAATTATTTCTTGGCACTTTTGGGCTTCCATGGGAAATACGGACAGATCCTTCCGAAAGAATCCCAATACCTTCGTTCGTCTACAACAGAGGACAATGGACAACCCAGTGATCGTCAAGTTTGAACAGTTCATGAACAATGTTAATGTGAATTGTTGTGCAAATCGTAAACTTATGTTAGTGTCTTATGTGTTGTTGGCAAGGTAATCTCTTCAGTACTAAATTAAAAAAGGACCAAAACAAATTTTTCTTTAAATTTTACGATGAACAGTGCAAATACAATTTCTCAACAACCCTGACTGCTCAACAGCATCACGTGGTAGGACGTGGATGCGTTAACCTGCTTGTCTTGTGCGTTATTGTAACTGAAAGTATAATCTGAATAAACCCTTTTAAAAAAAATAATAATAAATCTGATCTTTATGAAATTTAGACGTTACTTAAAAAAAGGTTCCTAGGTCAATTTAGTCATGCATGTTGTTAATCAATGGCTTAAATTCTGTCAAGTCTTCGGTTTTCCTGGCTGACTCAGGCAACCCATTCCATGCTAAATAGCACTAGGAAAGAAAGAGCATTTGTACAAATGTGTCCTAGAATATGGAATAACAAACATGCGCGCTTTTATTTTTGTGCCTTTTTGAGTACTTTATTAGTTTTTGTATTCGAAGGTTATATGGTTTAGTGCTTTACGTATAATTAATATTACTACTAATCTGTGCGATTAGAATTTTTAAAAACATTTTTACCAATTTGTTTTTGTTTAGCTTCTAGCTTTCTCAATGCACAATGATCCTATCACTTGTCTGGACCAGGGAAGAATGGGGTAGGCCCATCTCTTTGTGAATGCTTACATGATCGTTTTTCTAAATAAATAACAACTCACTCAGGGCTCGAGTCCCCAAGGGGACTAATTCAACTTATGCTACCACATCTGTCAAGTACGATTTCTTTCCGTTGTTCAAGATAGTAAACAAAATAATTAAATATATATAGTTAATTCACTAATTGATTTTTTTAAAAATTGACTCTTGTGTTGTCAGGTAAAATAAATAATTGTGCAAATTTGCAGCTTATTCTGAGATTGGGTGTGGGAGAAATAACGCAGAACCTCAAAGACTGTTAGCTACAAGGTGCCAGACGAAAAATGTGAAGATTCTGTATTAGCACACAAGAAAGAGCTAAGGGTGAAAATTTATTTGTACTTGGACGGGATAGATCAAGAAATAATAACCTGATATGAGTAATATGATGTGGTCGGTAAATATCAATTTTTGTCACCATCCCAACTATTGAAAGCTCAGATAAACATCAATCTCGATAGTGCGTCACAGCGACATTGACAAAAAACGAATTTCATCTGGAGCGTAAGAGACTTTAAACTTTTGTCTCAGTTTCTTTAGAAGCATTTGAGCTTCTGAAACAAGGACCAGTTTAAGATATTGAGTTTTAATTTTTAAAATGTTGTAAATATTGTCTTTATTTTCATATATCTGACAATTGTGGTAAGTGAGGTTCTGTGCGAGCATAGTTTTTTTTCAGACTCAAGCTGATCATATTAGACCTAGTAGAAGAGTTCTCATTTGTTCCTGTCAATGTCTCTAGATCAGTTTCTATAATTTTGTTTTTTTTGTGGAAGACGTCCTAGCGGTGTGCTGAAGTCGATAAAAAGGTGTGTAAACGGCCCAGTGTACCGAAAAAATGTTACTGAATAGATTTCAGCTTCAGCCCAAATTCTATAAAAAAAAATAATTGAGAATGGTTCGAGCGGATAATGAATTAAGATGATGTCATTAAAAGACTACAAAATGTGTACCCCGTCATTATTCATGACAACGTAACCTCATCATTTGAAAAATTTGATCCAGTTTTGTGATTTCAGGTGAATTGTTTAAAAAAATCGAAAAATATTTGGCTCATTATCATCCAATTTTACAATTGGTTCGTTTTGTATTTGTGGGGACATGTATGTGTTTGGTCTAGAACTAAGCTTAGTTCGAAGCAAATGTTCTCTCGGGAGTGGATCGTACGTGAATAATAATTTCACAAACCCATAGAAATGACATAGGTTTTTTCTTTGTCATTCTTCTTCAACTTGTTCGCGATGCCCATTAAGTGCCAGATTCTGCTCCTTTAGAGTCTAAGGCATTTATTTATAAGCTCTAGATCTAGATTAAACCAGCGTACTGAACAATGGAGTAACAAAATGTGAGTTAGCGTGTAAAAGGGCGTTGCCTTAAGAGATTTAAACAAATCTAGTCAACTTAATTCAACCTGGTTAACAGCTTATGTTTAATTTAAGTAAGAACATAGGGGATTTACAAAAGTAGCAGACTAAATCAATTTCTAGTAAACATGTCAAATTCAGTAGTTTGACTTTATTAATGTATCAAATGTATGTGCAATGCGTTGATTTTATTGCGAAAATTAATCCTTAGTTTGAAGCCCCGTGCAGCCCGTACCACTCGCACATGGCTAGATGGGCCACTGGTGTGTGTGTGTGTGTGTAACTTAATTTTGGTTTTCGCTAAATGATCGATGCTGCCATGGATAAAAATGAGACTTGGTCACAGAGAATGCTAGTCAGCCTAGTTGGCCTACTGTAATTAAAAATTTTGAGTACTTGGGAAACAACCGTATGCCTAAATTTGCTTCCTCAAAACAAAGTTACACTTTCAGTTATTGCCTATATTTATAACTTATATACATTCACATTCCTTTCTAAAAGAAATCACGACAACACTTGTTCATAATCGTTTTTGATTTGAGTACACACATGCAACGATTGAATCGATTTGCATAAAAAGGTTTACGTCTTGCGAAACATCGTCGAGCCAAGCATGGAATACCAACAAAGGATGTTGATCCAATTTGTAGATTTAACTCTTTCTCTCCGTAATTATTTTTCCACGTTTTGGAAGGAATTCTTCATTTTGCTCATACCATCTCACTACCCTTGTTATGATTGGGCTTCAATAGCTTCATTGTTTGTTATCAGAAACTGTTGTTTTTTGTATAGAATTAAAGGGAAATGCATGTTCTTTTTATATAATCCAAAGTCAAGTTTAAAAAGTAAACATTATTTAAATTAATAAGGTCAAAATCAACGATGGTATCGTTGATTAGGAGAGAAAGAGTTAAACCAAAAAAAAAAAAAAAGGTTTGATAGCGTCCATCGGAATCATTCTGGAAAATAGCAAGAAAATAAGGCATCTCGCAACAAATTATGCAGATTCAGCAACATGCCTTAAGCTAACGGTGGAATTTTTCAACATCGTGACGGATATGAGATTAGGATGTATCTTATCCCCATTTCTCTTCATTGTAGCCATCGACGATGTCATAAAAATACGTTAAAGAGCCTGCTTTCGGGTTATCATTGCGTAAACCAAACTGAGTTGGATTTTGCAGACGACAAAGCCATACTTTAAAAACAAATAAATGTATACACGAGAAGGTGGGTAAAGACGTCCTAAAAGTTATGCACATTGGGTGCAGGTCACCCAGTACACCCATGAACATTGGTCATACAGATCTTGAACAAATAGAAAAAATGGTGTTGCATATCGGATTGGAAAGCAGGAGCCGTCTTTCAAAAATTACCACGGCCTATCTGAACAAACAAATGAATTAGCACGGCGATTAATTTTCACCTACTCAACACAATCATTATCCCAACGGCCATCTACGCTTCGACACGTAGAAGGTTGTAATGAGGCTGAGAAAGATCCTACGAATACCATACCGAGAGATAATGTTACCAATAGAGAAATCTTTTCCCGCAAAGGCAATCGCCGCAAGGGAAGAGCTCAGTGTAGATTAATATAAGAGTGAACGCCCTTGTCTATGATTACATGCTGTTGATCATGTTATCGTCAGTGCTTAAAACATAATATATATATATATAAATAAACACATTATTGGTAAAGCTGTTGTGCAAATCTTTTATAAAGGTATGTTAGATCTGGATCTATATTATTTTACAATAATTTTTATTTAAATCTGGACTAATTCTATTGTTGCATACATGTGTCACATTGACATTGTTCTGATCATGTCAATCATGATGCAAAATAATAACCAGGATGCCATTTGGCGCGAGTTTTTCAAAAATTTTAATCTAGATAGATTGATAGATCTATTCTAGATTTAGAATGTAGATTGTAGATCTTTAGTATAGTGAGTATAATCAGTATAGATCAAGATCTATTGTACCCAGAAAAATGTCAGTTATTAATTTAAGAGTAACAAAAAACTTAAACAAATTAGATCTAATTCCACTTATTAGATCTAGATCTAAAATCTTATTCATTCATGGTAACAGGTAAACCAGTTGAGTTACCAGTCACAGTTACACAGACTAAAAACGCAGAATACTTAAGCTTATATTATAAAATTATATTATTTGTTACTTATAATAAATGAAAAACTGTCATAGTCATGGAATCCCCATATTGAAACTATAAAAAAAATTAAAGCAATAGCGGCATAGGGTTTATTAAAAGAATATAATCAAATAAGAACATAAAATTAAATTGTTATTTAAAGACCAACTGAAGAGGTTTTGGGGTCAGATGCGAAAACCGGTGTAATATTTTTTTTTAGTTTCATAATGCTTAAAAAAACATACATACGAAATATTAGACATATATTCTTTGTAATTATTTAGATATTAGCAATTTAATGTGTGTTTTAGGGACTATTAAATTTCACAAGCCATTTGAGATCAGTATTTCCCAGACAACCTAGGTCGATGATGTTTAGGGGAAATTAGGTCAAATTTTTCAGTTTATGGCTTAGCGCATTTCCCTATTCCTTTTTACAGGAATGCTGGTTTCTGAAAACAAAGGCGACTAAAACACACCAATTTATAAAAAGTGGATGTTAGAGTTGGGGAAATTAGGTCAAATCACGCAATTTATGGCTTTGCATGTTAGATCTACTGTTTGTCGGCTTATTCTTGATCTAGTCAAACGAACAGCGTTTCAGCCCACGCAGTAATGCGCACCTCAGTTCACATGTTTCGTTTTAGTAAAGTTACGCAATTTATGGCTTATGTTACTGCTTCAGGCTTATTCTAGTTCTACATCTACTGCTTTTGATCAAGAGCTAGATCTTCTTTTCTCAGATCATTAATGATGTATGAAGTAGACCTAAATTTAGATCTAAATTCAATTAGATGAAGTCTAGATATAGTAATAGTAGTATTGGATATTTAGAGATTAGACCTATCTATATAGATCTATCTAGACTGATCTGATCGAGGTGCTGGGCTTAGATCTAGAAAATCAAAGTTTAAAATTATATACTCTATCTATACACTTAATAGTGATTATTAACCTATAGTCGTCCCTAAATAGGCCCAATATGGGAAAAAAAACATTTATTACAATGTTGAGCTCATTCAATGTAGTTATTGTAGTACATGATTATATTTAGTTTGAATCTAGTCACAATCACGTACAACACTAGCAAATAGCTTTAACCTTAACCTAGACTTAAAAGTAGTCTGATATAGATCTAAATTTCTAAAAACTAATCTATAAGGCAAAAATTAGACCTAGATCTACCAATTCTATAATATTATTATGGATTTTGTTACACTCTTACTTAAATATATTCGGGCCTATATATTTAAGTTAAATAGTTCTATAAATCTATATTTAAAAATATTACCACAATATAAATGATGACTTATTATTTTTTTCGATCTAAAGTCTAGCCTTATTAATAAGTATAGTAAGGGCTAGTAAAGGGCTATATAATTACTATATTAGATCTATTATAAATATATTCTATATAGATTTAGCATAGGCTTTAGGTTAAGTCCTTGACTAATATAATATTATATTTATATATCTATGAATTATGCTAGGACACTACTCACTAGGTCTTACTATTACAGAGATATACAAATTCAAGCATTAAAAAATTAAAATGTTGGCGACTGGGCTTAGACTTAACATAGAGGCTAGTCTAGAAGTACTTAAATTAAATGTCTTAAATGTACTAGTTTATAAACTATTAGTATTATAATTATTACAAGTCAAGTCTTATTAATTATAAACTAGATCTAGTGAGTGACTAGTAAAAGTAAAAGTGTTAGAAGGCCTAGCTAGAATTAGAGATAGATAGATCTAGCCATTTAGTTTTGTTATAATAAAAATTATATAAATTATATTATATAAATACTGTATAATATATGGTAGTATACCTAGTCCTAGATGATAGATCTAGTCTTCTTATCTTATCTTATATAATACAGACGTTACTGCATATTAACCAATGACTTAAATTCTGCCAAGTCACTGGTTTTTCTGGCTAGCTCAGGCAACCCATTCCATTCTCTAATAGCACTAGGGAAGAAGGAGTATTTGTACAAATTTGTCCTAGCATATGGGACGAGGAATGTGCCTTTATTTTTGTCTTTCAGAGTATTTTATTAAATTTTGTTTTTGTATTTGAAGATTATGGTTCAGTGTTTTATGTATAATTTCTACTTTACTTTTGAGTCTTCTGTCCTGAAGGCTTTCTAAATTTAGTGATTTTACTAATGGTGTTACCCTAGTCAAATGTGAATATTCGTTTGTTATGAATCTCACTGCTCTATTTTGTGTTTGTTCCAGTTTCTTAATGTTTTCTTGAGTTGAGGGGTCCCACACGGTGGATGCATATTCTATTATTGGCCTAACCAAGGTTAAATAACATTTTAGTTTTATGTTCTTATTTGATTTATAAAATTTCTTTTAATAAACCCTAATGCTTTGTTGGATTTTTTTATAGTTTCATCAATATGTGGATTCCATGACAGTTTTTCATTTATTATAACACCTAGGTATTTTGAGTTTTTAGTCTGTGCTACTGGTTTGCCATGAATAAGTTAAGTGGAATTAATTTGTTATAGTTTTTTTGTTACTCTTAACAACTGACATTTTTCTGGGTGGAAAGACATGCTCCAATTTGATTCCCATTTCTGTAATTCATCTAATTCTCTTTGTAAAATATCTGTGTCTTGTTTTGTTTTTATTGTTCTATATATTATGCAATCGTCTGCAAATAATCTGACTTTTGTTCCTGAACTAATGCAATTTGGTAAATCATTTATGTAAATTAAAAATAGTAGTGGACCCAAGACTGTTCCTTGAGGTACACCTGAGTTCACTGTTATTGGTGTTGATTTAGAGCCATTTATTATTACAGTTTGTTCTCTCCTTATCAGAAAATCTTTAATCCACTGATTCAGTGGACCGTTAATGCCGAAATATTTTAATTTTTTAAGCAAACTATGGTGGTGAACTTTGTCAAAAGCCTTAGAAAAATCTAGTAAGATAGCATCTATTTGTTCACTATTATCTAAACCTTTTGAAAAATCATCAATTTGTCCTATTAGTTGTGTTTCACATGATCTATATTTCCTAAAGCCATGTTGGTATGGGGTGATTACATTATGTTTGTCTAAGTGGATTATGATATTGCTACATATTATGTGTTCTAGTATTTTACATGTGATGCTGGTAAGTGATACTGGTCTGTAGTTTCCTGGATCAGATTTTTCTCCTTTTTTAAATAGGGGGGTGACATTAGCTTCTTTCCAGTCCTTTGGTACTCTGCCCTGGTTAAGCGATGCCTGAAAGAGTATTTTGAACACTGGGGCTAGCTCATTGCTTAGTTCTTTGAGTAATCTAGCTGGAATACCATCAGGTCCAGACGCTTTATTTGGTTTGGTGTTGGCTAATAGTTTTTGAATTCCATTTTCTTGTACTACTAAATCTTCTATGTTGTCTACTTGGTTCAAATTAAGAAATATGTCTTTGTCTCCTGGGGCTGAGAATGCTGATGCAAAGTATTTGTTTAGGATGTTTGCTTTAATTTCATTATCATTATGTATTATGTTATGTTCATCTTTTAATGATGCTATGCCTGTTGTTTCCATTTTCTTAGACTTAATGTATGACCATAGGTTTTTGTTGTTATCTTTAGATATTACATTGTTTATGTATTCACTCTGCAGCTGTCTGCTTACTTTTTGGGTTAGGTGTTTAATTTTTATATACTTTTTGTAAACTCTTTCTGCCTTGGTTTCTTTAAATTTTCTATATAGGTTTTCCTTCTGTTTACAAAGCTTCTTTAGTCTATTATTAAACCAGCATTTATTTTTTTTTGTTTGATGTGTATTTAGTTGGTATATGATTTTTTATAATGCTTTTAAGATGGTTTTTAGTAGTAGACTTATATTTATTTATATAGATTATTATTATTATTATAGCTTTTATATAGCGCTACTTTCATGCTTATAGCATGCTCAGAGCGCTTTGGTCCAATCTCATTTTTGGACCAGTGGGGGGGGGGTATCTAGGAGTTTGTTTTCGTGCTGCCTTTAGGCGCTCAGTAAACACAACTCTGCCTGAGTCGGGTGTCGAACCTCGAGCCCCCTTCTAGGTAGCCAAGACAAGCCATGTTCATGCACACTTAGCCTCTCGACCACGCTTCCCACCTAGATCTATATATTTTTTTTTTTTTTTTATTAATTAAATAGTCTGATGTATAATATATTTTGAAAAAGTAGAAGAGTTATCTTCAGGGCATTTTGGTGTATCCCATGATAAGTATCATTTAAAATTGTTTGACAGCTAGATTTAGATAAGTATATCATCTGAATCGCTATCAATAACGTATCCAGCCATGTCTATTTTTATTTACACTTTCTCAGTCCATTACAAAACGTCACTTCCGCTTTTGGCCTTGAAGCTGATTTTCAAATCTCGTTATTTTTTTCACTTTCAAATTACTTTTTCTAATATAAATACGCTTTTCTAAAATCTCAAAATTTTAGGAACTAACTTTGATGCTATCTACTATCTAAATCAATCGCTATCTCAATTTAGAAAAAAACCTCTTCAGTTGGTCTTTAAGCTTGAATAGGCCAATAATTATAATGGAATATAATAGGTTCAATCATTGATGGTTGGGACCCTGGCTAGGGAGGTCAATAGGTTGGCAGCTGTCTATCAGTACACTGATGAATTGGAGTGACCAGCAGCGTGCGCTTCTCTCTTTCTCCTCTTGCTTAGCCAAAAATAAAGTATGTGTTCTGCACTGATAATTTATGTTGACACTCATTTTTTTTGTATGCATATCTAAAGAAAAATTTAAAAGTGTTTTGTGTTGTTTTTTCTTTCTTTCCTTTTTTTGTGTAAAGATGTTTTGTTCATTGTTTACAGTATAGTGAAAATGTCCAATATACATATTAATAATAATTAATAAATAAAAAAAATATTTATAAAAATTTTTAAAATTCTCAATGATAACAATAAAAAAATAAACTTTCACCAATGTTTTTCAAATGCGTAGATGAATGTAAAAAGCAATGACTTGTCAATGAACCATTTCTCCTTTTCTAATGTTTTATTACTTCTATAGCCCCCATTCTGTCTAGCACTCAACTAGGTGCTAAAGTATCCAGCTGAATGGGTAGATAAAAAAGGGGGTGGTATAGGTAGATGGAATCGGACCGCTATAAAGAAGATAAGCAGATAGTATATAGAAGAAGGTAGTATATGTTGCCTATAGTTAAGTGTGGGCCCATTTAAATTTGGATTAGGCCCAATCTTTAGCAATCAAATGTTTTTGTTTTGAAATTATAGCTAGAAAAGTTTTAATGTAAAAAAATTGAACATGAGGTGAGAATATATAGTATTAACAATATGTATTACTATCTAAGTGAATTTGTCTGTGAGCGAATTACCAATGAATGATTTGTCATGAACCAGCTGTCGGTGAACAAGGTGTCTGTGAGCGATATGTCGGGTGAAGGAAATTTCGGCAACTCCACCATTGTCTGGTTCCAAGTCCAGAATGTGAAAGGAGGAGGGACGAGCAGGGGCGGTCCTTGCAGTGCGCGGGGCCCTGGGCAAGAGTCATGTGCGGGGCCCTTAGTCGTAAGGGTTGACTATATATACCGTACCACATCTCACCAATGGGCTAATCTGTCTCTAACGCTGTGGGCCTTATTTTTGTTACAAAACAGAAAACATTACTTAGGTACTGTTGGCTTACTATTGGCCGCTAATATTTATTATATAATGTATTGTAATTCTTCTGCATGAACAGGAGCAAATAAAAAGGAAAACATTCACGCACTACTAATATTAGAAATATTATGTCTCCTCTCTCACTCTGAAAAATGAAGCCAATTGGACGTTCTATAAGAACAAAGTGTGCTATAAGAGTTACAGTGGTCTTATACACTTTCGCTGACCCGATTTTTTTTTTCGGAAGGGCTTTTCATAAAAAAAAAAATCAATTAGTCAAAAGTTGCATTTATGTTACTAATTTTATAAATGTCTCTAAGAGTAGTTCAAACTTTATCCCTCTGCATTTTCCTATCAAAATCCAAGTAGACGTCGATATTTATATCTGAAATATACTATTTGGATTGGTTACTTTCCCGGGCATGCTACCCTGTCTCATAGTGGCGCCCAGGTGGAAACGATCGTAGGAGGAAACGATTAGGCTAAAGGATAGCAAAACAAGACTCCTGGTTGGTGGTGCCTAAGGGGGTGCAAGAGCATCCTCATTGCACTGCGCGGAGTTGTAAAAAAGCTCCCACTACCTTTTCACAATTCAGGCGCTGTTCCTCAAGGGGCGGTTACATAAATGGCGTGTCCCGCATGGTTAGCCTGGTAGAGAAAAGGAAAATGGCGGGGGTCTTAGTGTACGCGGCCTCTTGCCATGAGTCTGACCCACCCGCCAGGCCGGTGAGAGGGAGCTCTTGTTCACTTTTGCTGGCCTAGAGTTCCAAGAGCCGAAAGCTAAACTCTACCTGACAGTTTCAAGAAGAAGAAGATTGGTTACTTCCACCTGTGTTTTTATTGTGAATTGTTAAACGATGATAGCCAGTTATAAGATGCTGTCTTTACCGAAACTGAACAGTATTTCAAAACCAAAAATGTATGTGAAGAGCTTAAATGGTAATTGGTATCATAGAGATACTGGGAAAATATTGAACATCAAGTCCAAGTTAATGTTTTTCGACATTGGTGACAATAAAATCCCCAATCGCGGGGCGCCCTTAAGGCCGCTACTGGGGACGAGCATCTCTTCATATAAATCTAACTAGTAAACTGGAAAAATTTAGTAAAAGTGGTAAATTGCTACACATTTTGAATTATGGCCGAAATAGAACACTATACTTTTTATAACCAGTCACTGACCAAAAAAAGCAAATAAAACACCCACACAATACTTTTCGTGAAAAAAAAAGGTAATACACAACAAACATTATATTGAGAATTTTTCACATATTTTTTTATTATTTATATGTATATTGGACTTTTTTACTATAAAGTAAACAATAAACACAACAAAAAAAAAGGAAAGAAAAAACAAAACATGAATTTGAAATGCACAACAAACATTAGCTATAGATCTAGATGTAAATCTATTTAATATTTAATATAATAGACCTACATTATATCGTGGAACCAGATTATGATTATATATGCACTAATACCCGGTAACCGGTAGGAACCTAGAAGACCTAGATCTAATTTTAGCTAGACACTGTGAGGATAGACAGGATGCTGCCACTTGTGTAGCATTGTTTGGGGTTCCAACCGTCGAATAATTACTGGAATATATATATATATGCATCCTCTGTTTGAGACCTCCCAACTCAATAAAACATTAAGAAACTGGAACAGACACAAAATAGAGCAGTGAGATTCATAACAAACGAATATTCACATTTGACTAGGGTAACACCATTAGTAAAATCACTAAATTTAGAAAGCCTTCAGGACAGAAGACTCAAAAGTGAAGTAGCAATTATTATACATAAAACACTAAATGTTTGTAAAATGGTTTACATGTTTCGGATGTTCCTTCAGAGTTGAAGATAGTTTACTTCCTAGTCCAAACCTCCCACAGGAAGATGGGGGATGGGAGTGGGCAGGGTTTGAACCCAGGACCATTGATAAATCCAAATGACAGTCCAGCACGCAAACCGCATGACCAGGCAGCCATCCATCCACTGAACCATAATCTTCAAATAAAAAACAAAATCTAATAAAATACTCAGAAAGACACAAAGATAAAGGCACATTCCTCATTCCATATGCTAGGACAAATTTGTACAAATGCTTCTTCTTCACTAGTGCTATTAGAGTTAATTAGAGCATGGAGTTGGTTGCCTTAGGCTAGTCAGGAAAACCGGCAAATTGGCAGAATTTAGGTCATTGGCTAACATGCATGACTAAATGCATAATGTGTGGGACGTAATCATCTTCTTTTTTGAAGTAACATCTGTATTATATAAGATAAGAATGTTACCGATGTGGTTTCAGTCAGCCCGCAGAAACGTCAGCACAAAGAACACACAAAAAGAGATAACTTTCAGATATAATATCCCATTAATGAATGTAAGTACTAGATCCACAGGTTTCTAATAAAATTGTTTCAGGACTATTTCATTTAATTTTTTGTACTTTTTTTTTTGGTCATGTGACCCGCCATACGAGTGCCGGAAAAATATTTTGGCCTGCAGGTCCAATTAGGTTGGGCATCACTGACATAGACTGTAGCCATATTTGACTATTCTGTTTTAACAGTCATGTTTACATCAGAAAATGGGAAAAGATAGATCAGAATAGTGGTCCCAAGGTTGCGATTTTGTCTAAAAATCGTTTTTGAGTGAGCGTCTAGAAGGTAAAAGAAACTTGAGTATGAAATGTCATGCTTAAACGTACGATAATTTAGGATATCTCATGATCAATGAATGTCATTGGTAACTTACAAATATAAAGTAGATTGCACATTTAGTGTTCTCTTTTATACATTCATACTATTTTACAATATCTTAGCTAAGTAAGCTGACCATAATTTTAGTTTGGAATCTTTTTTGCATATGGATTGTGTAAACCACAATGTAATTTTAAATTACAGCCTAGTAAACATAGGATTTCCAAAGATATCATTGTAACTATTACTTCGTAACTGCTTCAAATAAGTAATTATTATGGATGCAATATTACAAAAAAAGTTTGAAACCTTTTAACTGCGTTTATTTTGCATAAAAATATAGGGCATGTAATATTTTTATTAAAATTCAAATAAAGATATTAATAATTTCCATTCTATGAAAACATTTTTTTAAATGTATAACTATTATTTACTGTTGTAGAGAAATACTATTTTTAGTTAAAAGTCTAAACTTTTTTCTCTCCCTTTTAAAAAATTAAATTCATTTTCCTTTTTACCTCCCTTATCATTGCTCATTTTATTTCATGCCAATAGTTGGAAAAAACAACAACAGCGAAATACATTCTTAAGCATGACTTTTCAATAAAGTTTGTAAACAAAAAATATTGTGTTTTAGTTACTTTTTTGTCACATTGGAACCAAAAACAACAAAAAAAGATAAGTTCTCTTATATATCATTCGAAATTGTTGTGTAGAGTGCATCACAATTGGAACCCTAAGGCCCGCAAAAGCGAATAGGAGCTATCTCTCACTGGCCTGAGTGAATGGTGTACACCTCTAATCAGGGCCGCCGCTACCTATTGTGCAATGTGGGCTCAAACAAAAATGTTGTTATCTAGTGAGTCGCCACCTGGGAATGTGAGAAACTCTGCCTTACTATGTTTTATTTCACATCATTGTTTAAGTGACTTGTACTTTGGATTATTTACTTTGTATTGAATTCAAGAAAAATATTTAGGGCTTATTTCTTCATTTGTTAGATAAATTTATAGGCAACTATAAATCCGTGTACCGTATGTCAGATGATTGTGGATACAATGCACGTCTCTCCAAAATGCAAGCATGATAATTATTATGAAAGTGTACGGAACGTTAAGAAAGTTCCACTGTTAATAGCTTTTTTATTCTGAGCCTTTTTTTTGTATTATGCTTTAACGTACAATAAAAAACAAGTTAACTTCCAGATCATGTAACACTTTTGAACAGTCAAAGTTATTAAGAAATTGTATATAGATCATGATCATATACACTGTTCATTGTAATGTAGGCCTACCTGCCGCAGCTCATCAATTATAAATTCATCATCAAAATACAGGGGCATAAGTGAGTAGTCTAGTCAAAACGATAACAGTTTTTAATGTTTGTCACAATGAACCAAAATATCAGATTTTTGAAGGCATATAAATCAGTCCTGCGTTTTTTCTTTTCATCAAATTTTTTCTATATCTCAGCGGGCATCTTACGTGCTGTCAAAAGCAGCACATACCTCTGCTTTGGGGTACTAGTTTCCAACTTTGGGAAACACTGCTCCAGGAGTATCAATACTGGACGAGTCCCTCCAACTTTTCCCGACATCTTGTCCATCTGTTTGGTATCTATTTTGTTCTATCTGTAATATGCAGCAGTAATACATTTTAGGGGACCCGAACAGAGCAAAAGCTGCTATTACTTGTGTCTGTCTTTCCGTCCGTCCGTTGTCTGGGCGAGTCCCTCCAACTGTTTACACATCTTGTCCAACTGTTTGGTATCTGTTTCCGAATATCGGCGCCATATATTTCTCAGCCTTGGTTGTTCCAATCAAGGGCTTGTCTAGTGATGTTGGGTGCAAGCTCTCTGAAGGACATCTTCTTTAATGATGTTGGTTAGTTGTTGACTTGTAGCTCCAAACAGCTAGTACAACTAAACCGATGTAGATGTATTATATTTTAATAAATAAACTTTAAATAAGTTGAACTAACATCTCTTAAAATTAAAAACTTAATAAAAATAATTTATTACAATATACACAAATTCAAATTTAAAATGAGAATTAAATCTAGAAATAATTATATGTAATGACATTAAAAAACAATCTAACTCAAAACAAAAACACGTTTTAACTCTTTAATGTCTCAAGATCGTCTTCCAATTCATGTTTGTTTGCATTACGCTAGACCCTATTGTAATTTCATCATCCTTACTGCACAGCCACCAGCTAATCACTAACTTCTTGTCATTGTCACCTTGGAAACACACACACAACTCCATTACAAATGGGCTGCTGCTTTATTGTTTGCAACAATTCCTTATAATTGATGACATCATAAGAATCTTCCCTAGGCAGGTATTTAAGAACATCTGATGTTTAAAAGGAGAAAATAACTTAACACATAATGATAATGAAACTAAAGCTAACATTCTAAATAAATACATCAGCTTTAACAGCCCCAGGAGACTAAGACATTACTTAATTTGAACAAAGTAGACAACATAGGAGAAATAGAAGTACAAGAAAAAAACAAACATTTGAAGTTGATGAATTCTCCAAAAAAAATGTAGGGGTACTGTACTGATTCTTTTAGAGTACTTTCAGATATTTTAGATCCTTATTTATATAGAACTAGAATACATCTCTGTATAGAAATTTAGACTTAAGTCACAGTAAGACTTTAGACAAATAATATTTTGATAGATTAACTTTTACCTGTAGCTCCCAAATTCTTTCACCCTATTTCAACATAGCCAGCTAAAGCCCTGTAGGAGATTATAATGCCTATATATATTTTTATTTAATATTAAAATTCCTAAAGATATTTAATTATAACATGTTTTTCTGGTTTACTTTTACATGAATATTTAAATACTAATTATCCAAATTTATAATGTTAAAATGAATTTTATCTTTTTGGTTCTTATGCATATCTTGGAGGGCTCAGACAAGTATTTCTATATCTGTGATGAACTGTGCAGTGGTTTCTAGATTTTGCAGGGAGGTACAAAAGTAGGTATAAAGTGATGAAGAGAAAATGCTTATAAATATATGGTACTGCATTTATTATACTGAAAGAATAAAAAATGCTAAAAAGTTTATGCTTGCTCAGTAAGGCGTAATTAATGCTTTAATTGAGAGGAAATAATTATGCAACATTGTTTGTATAATAAATATGTATTCTCTTTTTTATCACTGTATAACTACTTTTGCACCTCCCTGTATATAGTTTTTGTTCTGTAAGGGGTGTTGGGGCCAGTCTCTTGTTAGGGCATCTTGATACTGATAGAGTATGTAGCTTTGAAGGACTTGATCAGCATTCTCTGGTGATGCTCCACCAAAGCAAATTACTGATGGCTAAAATGTCTGCTTTTTCATTGCCTTCTATTCCAATGTGGCCTGGTTGTTGTTGAGGTTTAAAAGAGCTGTCCTGGGTTGTTTTATACGTGAAGCATCAGAGTTTTTTCAGACATTGTTAGACACTGTAAGAGAATGGTCTGTTTTGAGTCAAATTAAGACAAACTAAATGTGATAAACCAATGTTTCCTTTCCTGGCAAACAATTTAATCTGTCTTATGAAATGTGCATGAAGGGAAGGGTTGCAGAAAGAGCTGCAACTTGAAGAAAATTGCTTACTCTTGAAAAAAAAAATCAGTTTCTGAATTTGATACATTTTTTTTTTAAAGACATTGAACTAAAAAAAAAGGCAGATAAATATATCAGTGAAAGGGACAATTAAAAATTTAATGGAAAATAAATGTGTACAATTGCTTTATTGTTTACAGCTCTTGGAAATAAATCAAGATGTGATTCATTTTTTTTTTTTGGAACAATAGATAGGTTGGATACAATGTTTTACAGATTGGTGTCACAGAAGAGGCTTTGGAAAGTGCTTAAAGAAATATTTCTTTCACAAGGACAAGCAACTGTGGCAAGAGATTTCTCAGCTGTCAAGGAGTAGTCTGGAGAAATCATAGCTTGTGAAAACAATTAGTTGAATTTCTATCTAATATAAGCTACATATTGATATTTGAACCATTTTGTATATTATGTCGCACCACTCTGTAATATCAAACTTTATTATTAGTAAATATAAAATGAAACTTGTACTACTGGGAGTGACGATACATGCAATCGCCCTCCGCCCATCGGACAAACCAATACTTTTTTCTTTTTATATTTTAGTTCAGAAATTACAAAATAAAAATATCTAATATAATTTATATATTCAATAAATTAAATTCTTATATCGAGTCGCCTCTACCATATTCTTTAATGCCAAATGCAATCGTTAAGAGAAATGATAAAAGAAGCGAGAATTAACAGTTTTTACTCTACCGCCGCATCCCCTCTCCAGACGAGAATATGTCGTTTTAAAAGACAATAGTCAAATATGGTGACAGATTTAATGTAATGGGCTTTGTTGCTGCACATAAAAATTATATACGGTATTGTAGAGTCAATATTGCGGAACAGTTTGCTGCTACTTTTAGTTTTCAATTTTTTGCTCCGTAATGGTTAGACCTATGGAATAACTAAAAGTATCTAGGCATTGCCAATCCATTTCCTATAAAAATAGACGCATTGTTTAGTTTTGCAACACATATTTAAATTTAGCATTCAAATCGACTGAGATATGGTCAGTCACAATTACGGAACATGATTTTTTGGGAAGTCACAATTGCGGAACACAGTAAAAATGTCAGAACAAAGCCTGTATAAAGTATATTGGTCTTATATAATACACGAACTCCTTATCCTTTACATAAATTTTATTTTTATTAAAGCTAAAGACATACATTGTCACTTTTAGATTCTCTACCTCTTCTTTAATTGTAATTGATCTCACACTACCCTGATTTTCCTTACAAGGTTTTATTTTCCACTAATCTTTAATTCTTTTTTGTTATATTTATTTATATATATGCCTAAATTTTTTTGCCTATATGATATTATTTGATATTATTTCTCTCCTTTTTGCTGGACGTCTGGTAATCATAAATTCTATATTATATGTAATATTATTCTCTAAATGTTTTTAAATTTATGTATACTAATACAAACTCATTTAAATTCCGATAATCTGAATCACTATGTAAATATTAAGCTAAATGCGCAGGTCAAATAAATAACATCAGTGGTGTTTCACAATTGTGACTACGGGTATCTTTAAAAAGGTAAAAACTGGGTGAACACCTCCCAATTTTGATTAAATTGGATTCGTGGTAGATAGCTACGAAATGACGTTTTTCCACATCTGTTTATTAACCGAAAATTAGGTGTATCACGCAGTTGATGGGTCATTATCATTTTAAGAAAGCCTTGGCCTATGCGGTTCTCCTGGTACGTGAAAAATAATGGATGAATCCACACCTGTCAACTTTAACCTGGAGTCAAAATTAATTTTCTGCTGTGAAAGGAAAACCCGTATTTTGGATATGTAGAGAAATGGACCATACGCAGTGCCGTTACAGTAGTGTAGCAGAAAATTTCAAAATAAAGTAGATTTTAACTAATTTCGACGAGCTGTGACTCTACTGTATATATCAGACGCGAATAGCCCAAATTTTCAGTACGGTAAATGAAATTACTAAAGTCATTTCTCTATAGAAGTTACGAAAGTTATATAATATAAAACCACAGACCTATATATACTACAATAAATCTAGGTATTTGCCATAGACATGTCTATGCTGTGGTATTTGCTCTCTATTTACGATTTATTTAGTTAGGTGCTGTTTTACTATTAAACACCAAGTATCAGATTTCAGAAAAACACAGGTTCTTTTTGTTGTGTAACGCTATTCGCGAACACCGTATAGATCTAAATTACATCTCTTTATTAGTACTAGTCGACCGGCGGCGTAGCATACGCGCTAATTCTAGGTGTATAAATTATTAAATTAAACCATTTTTAAGATTTCCCGCGGCCTCCTGTCGATTTACCAGGAGCTCCTGGAAATCTGAAAGTGCAACATATACGAAAAAGTCCTGGAAATATCCGGAAATCATTAAAAATCTATTAAAACTCATACAAAATTGAAATATTTAGACAAAAATTGTCATTTTGGGGTGACATTCAATATGGAAAACGCCAATCCTACACGTAAGGCTCGTAAAGTAATTCTGTACGTAGTAAAGAATGAATAAAATGCATAGACGAATTTTTTTTTCTAATACAAACTCACAAATGTCACTTATTGTCCGCTTCCCTACCCAAACTTGGCCCCGCGAAATCCGAAATAGTGACGGGTGAATTTACATAGATTACTTGTTCTCTTTCCATGACTTCTTGGTCACAATGGTTAAGTCCGGCACTGCTATTTAGTGTTAGTAAAATGTTTGTTTGTAAAATGTTTTACATGTTTTGGATGTTCCTTCAGAGTTGAAGATAGTTTAATTCCTAGTCCAAACCCCCGGCAGGACGAAGGGGGGGGGGGGTGCGGGCAGGGTTTGATAAATCCACACGACAGTCCAGCGCGCAAACCGCACGACCAGGCAGCAATCTGTAGTGACCGGTGAATCATCCCCCCCCCCTCCTGTTTTTACGTGGGCGTGACTATCCGCAGAAATAAGAGAGTGATCTTTCCTTTACTTTTTCTTACTTCTTCTCGTCCTAACTCTTTAGCCATGAAGAGAATTATATATATATATATATATATATAGATTCTGAAGGAACATCCGAAACATTTAATACATTTTACAAACATTTTAACGTGATTTACAGAAACCTTGAAAACTTAGAGGTGGTGACACTTGTGCAGCTGCATTTTATTACCAAGATGTTTCCAGTTTTCGTTTGCTAATCGGCCTCCAGTAGCTCTCGTGCCAAACAGCTTACTAGGAAAAGAAAATACTTTATTTAGTCTTTGGTATAAGAACAAAGTGTACGATAGGAGCTACAGTGGTCCATTGACTTTTGCAGATCGCGTTTTTTTTTTGTACACTGAAACAGTGTTTTCACACGGCCATCAAATGTATATTTATATGCACAGTAATAGCATGTTGTGGAAAAAATGAAAACATCATCAGACTTTCTGGATTCTCATTGGCGAAATAACTTTTTTCAGAGTTGAAGATAATCAACTTCCTAGTCCAAACTTTCATCCAGGACATGGACCATTGAGACAACCGAGTGACAGTCCAGCGCGCATACCACTCAACCAGGCAGCCATTTTTCGGTGATGGAAGCCACGAGAATTCGTTTTTTCTTATCCTATAAAATACAGACGTTACTTCTAAAAAGTACGTCCTACGCGTATTCCGATGTCAATCTAGTCATGCGTGTTAACCAATGACTTAAATTCTGCCAAATCATTGGTTTTCCAGGCTGCCTCAGGCAACCCATTCCATGCTGTAATAGCACTCTTAAAAAAGGAGCATTTGTACAATTATGGAACAAGGAATGTGCTGCCTCAACGCCAATGCAAAGTGATCCTTTGTGACGTGATTGTGAACTGTGGACAACAGTTTGGAAGGGCAGAATATGGCTCGCGGGCATCATTCGTCTATCTGATCGGCTTATCTTATCTTATATAATACAGACGTTACTTCAAAAAGAAGATGATTACGTCCTACGCGTCATGCATTTAGTCATGCATATTAACCAATGACTTAAATTCTGCAAAGTCACTGGTTTTCCTGGCTAGCTCAGGCAACCCATTTCATGCTCTAATAGCACCAGGGAAGAAGGAGTATTTGTACAAATTTGTCCTAGCATATGGGACGAGGAATGTGCCTTTATCTTTGTGACTTTCTGAGAATTTAAGTAAATTTTGTTTTTGTATTTGAAGATTATGGTTCAGTGTTTTATGTATAATTGCTACTTTACTTTTGAGTCTTCTGTTCTGAAGGCTTTCTAAATTTAGTGATTTTACTAAAGGTGTTACTCTAGTCAAATGTGAATATTCGTTTGTTATGAATCTCACTGCTCTATTTTGTGTCTGTTCCAGTTTCTTAATGTTTTCTTGAGTTGAGGGGTCCCAAACGGAGGATGCATTTTCCATTATTGGCCTAACCAAGGTTAAATAACATTTTAATGGCTTATGATGTTATAGATAGGAAGAGGATAAGCACACTGTGAAAACACGTATTTTTAGGGCTCTATTGAATTCAGTCATGGATATTTACATTATATATGGCTATTTTTCTTAAGATAAATTCGCACCTTGGAAAGAATTTCAAAGTTCTTAAAACGGATGGTGCGGTTTCAACATATACCGGTATATATATATTTTACAATACCTCTATTCAAGTCAGAACTTCGTGAAACCTGAACACGGATCTCAAAAAATGCTCTAACGATTTTCCTAGAAATTTAGTAGTTGATAATATATTGATGCGAAAAGAATTTCCAGCTCGTTGGCCAACACTCGGAAAACTTTTTTTGAAGGATATCTCAGCTTTTTAGCTTTTGACTTCAGTTGTCGAGCTGTTTACATCCTAGGAATCCTTGGGCCTTTGCCTCTTTTTTGGGCTATTGGCCTCTTTTTTAATTATTTTTTTTTATTAACAAAAAGATACATATTTTATTGGTAAGGTACAAATGCCCGAAGCTTACTGGTTTAGGCGCCAGTTGCTCGCCTTTGCCCCTTCTCCTGTCTGTGGTAACGGTTCCGCCAGGCTCAGTAACTGAGCCACACGTGAAGGCCAGGAGTTGGACTGGTTGTCAGAGGCTATTTGAGACGCATGCCATTGGAAGCACTTTGTAGGTAATGATGGGCTTAAGACCATTACCACTTCCGGCGTTAACAACCTTGCGGAACCACAAATGAAGTTACATTTTAAAGTACAATGATTGCAAAACATAGCAATGCATATAGTTACATTTAGGTTGTCATAATATTTTAACGTTTTAAATTGCTTTGTAAATGGCGTTATTTTTTTCCAGTAGCATATAATGAATATTTTTGAAATTTAAGGTTTTTAAAATATATGTGGTGAGAATGTCAACAATAGGTAATTAAATAGAAACTATCAAAAAGTGAAAGTAGAAACTTAAATGATATTAAAACATTTTAAACATCGTAGTCACATTTTTTTCAAGTCTTTGTATTTACAGTAATATATGATGTCTCGTAGAAAGTGGTTCAGTTCGTCTATATTTTTTTCCTGGTTGCTACAGTACTGGTCTTGTCCTAGTAGATGGGGAATAAGGGGCCTAACTCTTACAAAAATCATTTTGGTCAGCAGTTTATAGTGGGCATTTAAAAGGGAAATGGGTCTAAAGTCACTAGGTGTTGTGTTGTTTTCAGTTTTTTTTTTGGTAATAGTGTGATGTATGCAAGATTAAAGTCTGTAGGCGTCTGTCCTGTTTCTAACATGTCATTGTATAGTCTTAGTAGTAGGGGTCCTATTTGGGAGAAAAAAGTTTTATAGAATTCATATGTCAAACCGTCTGGGCCAGGGGATTTGTTATTTTGTGTTGTGTTTAAAGCAGCCCTCAGCTCCTCTAATGTAAAGGGTCTATTTGTCTTTTGTTTTTCTGATGGAGGTAATGTTTTACAGTGTTTTAGAAGTATGTTTTGTGCGTCTGTATCTGTTTGTTCTTCATTATACATGTTGACGAAATGTTTTGTAAAAATTTCTATTATTTTGTCACTCTCTTGTATTTTGTTTCATTCTTTGTTTGTTATGTTGGTTATTATTCTAATTTTTTTGTGTATTTTGTTCTAGCGCCAAGTATAATTTGTTTGGCCCTTCTGATATCTGGGTGTTTTTTGCATCTGATTTCGGCTCCTCTATATTTGTGTTTGTATAACTCTTCAAGTTGTCTGGTTAGGTCTGTTTTTTCAATTTCATCCTGCGTTTGAGTAAGCAGATTTTTTATTGTTTTCTTCACTTACCCTCTTTGTTTGATTCTTGCTAAGATTTTGAATTGTTGTTTGATTGAATTGTTTATTATTGTCCACGTATTGGTTAATTTGTATTCGTTTTCTATGCTGTTGCTAGCAGGAGTTGGTTTATTACTCTTTTGATAAGTGGGTCTTCCAAAAGGTTGTTGTTTAATTTCCAGTGGGATTCTTTTTTTTTTTTCCCCCAAGTTCCAAAAGTACACCTTTATAGTCGGAGTAATGTAGGGTTTCTCCTAAATGTGTCACACTAAGTATGTTGGTGTCCATGGGTGTGTAAAAACGGTCAATTCTGGTTTCAACCTGGTAGCAACTGTGTGTTAATGTAGTTTCCTTGCCATTCGGCTCTAATTTCCTATAAGCATCTACCAGGTGGAAATAGTTTACTATTTCTCCCATGTAGTTGTGTGCCTCTGCTACCGGCTGGGAGGGTGGATATTGTGTGTGTGTGTGTGTTTATTGTTTGTCCAGTTGTGCCTCTATAAAGTTAAAATCCCCTCCTATTATTAGTTGTTCTCCTATGTTTGTGATTTGTAGTGTGTCACTGAGGTTTGGGAAAAAACGTACGTTTCCCTCTCCTTCTCTGAGCGGGTGCGTGGATATTGACTAGTGTGTAGTTCTGTTCTTGTGAAACTACTCTAAGTATTACTACCCTCCCATTGTTGTCGTTGTGAGTGTGTGTGATTTTTGTATCTCTCGGATGTTTGTAAGATGGCTACCCCCTTATAGTCTCCACCTAAGCTAAAATAACCTCCCATGAATCTCATGTGTGTTGTAGTTTGTTTGGCTTGATATGTGGTAGGAGTATTTGTCTCTAGAAGGGAAATAAGATCCGGTTTATATTTTCTAGCGAGGGGTAACGTTGTCCTGGTCAGCCAAAGGTCCTGGTCAGTGGTATTCAGTTAATCCCGTCACACTTTTGGTTTTGGTCAACTCATTAGTAGTAATTCAATTGTTCACATAACTTTAGTTGTATGTTTGCGATTGTATCTGCACTCTATTAAATCATGTGGACATTGTTTCCTATTGCATACTCAGTTGAATGTCTCTTAACCCTTAAAACGCGTGTGGTAGTTTAGCCTCTAAACATCAGAGTTGTAATTCCATTTTGTATGCACCCATTGTAAAACATCTCAGCACTTTAAGGGTTAAATCTGACAAGGGAAAAAAAAAGGGACCAACCTTTGAATAGGGTTAGGACTTACTAGATGTAGGGCCTTTTGTACTGCTTAATTTAGAACCGCTTTGGTGGTGTTACTGTCACTGGTAACAAACTATTGGACCTCATTCACCAATCGTAAACGAACAACATTTAGTCACGTGATCTTATTGAGAAAACAACGGAAAAAAACTGGCACGTGACAACCATCATGAGTTAAACACGAGATCGTAAATTATATAGAAGAGATAGAGCACCACGTGCTAAATGTTGTTTGTTTACGATTGGTGAATGAGGTCCATTAGTTAATAACAAACGTGTAGGGCTTCACACACACACACGACTTGAAAGCCTATAAATCTGTGTGCTCTATTGAAATGATATAGTTTGCCTGCTTCTTACTCTTCGTATAACAGAGGTATGCTATATCCATTTTATTATGTGTTGTATAAAAACCTTATCTTATCTTATAAAATACAGACGTTACTTCAAAAAAGAAGATGATTACGTCTTACGCGTCATGCATTTAGTCATGCATATTGACCAATGACTTCAAGCAAAACACAGTGAAGTGATAGAACTAGGCTTCAGAAGTTATCATTTATAGCCAGATCTATCATAGGCTGATGCGTTGTAAGGTGTTACAATATGCTTTAATATTTTGTGATTCATTTTTGTTTATGAGCAGTCTAGGATAATTCACTAAATGGAATTGTGACTAGGCGAATGAGGTAGCCGGCCTACTCGCTGGACGACGGGGGGATGGGAGCGGGCAGGGTTTGAACCCGAGACCATCGATAAATCCGAACGACATTCCAGCGCGCAAACCGCACGACCAGTCAGCCATCTGTTCGTCCAGGAAGGCTCATAAATGTCTCGCATTCTTAAGTAGGTTACAAATAAGCAGACAGCGACACTGGCATTTGTGTTAGGGATAGAAAGAGATCGAAATCTTAATGTTTTAATGACGGTGAGGGGATAGGTCTACAGGTCTGGCACTTGACATCTTAATGTTTTAATGATGGTAAGGTGATACGTCTACAGGTCTGGCATTTGTTCTTCTTTATCTCATAAATTACTGACGTTTCTCTAAAAGAGAAGCCTAATTTCGTCACACGGGTATCCATGTTAATCTAGATCTTGTCGTGCCTAGGCCCTATTAGAGGCTTCAATTTTAAGTCATTAATTCTTCTGGCTTATTTAGGCAACCCGTCCCATGCTTTTCTTTGAGGCCTTTTTTTTTTTTTTTAGTATCTGTAAGTTGCACATTTTTTGTAGTCATCTATCCTGAGTTATCTCTAAATTGAGTAGGCATATTCTTTTTTTTCTTTTTACATGTAGATCTTGTTTCCACCCCCCCTCCCCGCGTGCTTGCAAAGGGACGCGAGTAACTAGCTCTAAACTATAGCCAAGTTCCCGTCCTGGCCTGGGGATAATGGATATATTTCAAACATTTTGGACACATCGTAGAAGAGCTCTAAACTATGATCTTCAAAGTAAGGAGAAACGTCTGTGACACACCTGCAGTTTCTACCGCTATCCACATTGATTTTTATTCTTATCTTATATAATACAGACGTTACTTCAAAAAAGATGATGATTACGTCCTACGCGTCATGCATTTAGTCATGCATATTAACCAATGACTTAAATTCTGCCAAGTCAGTGGTTTTCCTGGCTAGCTCCGGATCTAGATCTATTATCTATGTAGGCCTAGCCCAGATTTAGGACTAGATTAAGCTTTCACTTCTGCATGCAAGCATACAATTAGGCATATAAAAGGCACAAATTTATTTCATCTTTTTTATGCCACTGACAGCGCGTGGATCTAGAGTCCAGGGCAATAAGTGTCTGGTGAGTAGGCCTATTTTAACGTAGGTCTAGTTGTAGTCAGCAAATTAAAATTGTAGTCTGGGTTGCCTGGTTTACGCATGCTCAATAGAATCATTCTGGTTTTGAAAAGTGTGTGTGTGTGTGGGGGGGGGGGATAGCGGTTAAACTTAGCAGTAAGTTTTTTTTAAAGCTTTAGAAAAATCCACTTTTAACACTAATAAGATACTGATATCTAATAAAGTAATAGCTAGCCATATTAGAAGAAAGAATTGGAGTACTACTAAATTTATTCTAATTTGACTAATTTTTAAAAAATTACTATATTTAAAATATTTTTAAAAAATGGTATATTTTGTATGTTTTGAGTCTGTTGAGAGTTTTAAGTCCATCTGTGATTTCTAAAATCTCCTTTGTGGAGGCCCCAGGGCTGTAGCCTCGCCTTCCCTGCCTCAAATTCGGCCCTGAGTTTGTCTACAGAAAAGGGAAAATTATCTCCACAAACTAAGGGCATCCTTTTTGTAAATATTTTAATCTTCATTAGTGGGTGTTCTGGCTAAATGGTGAATCAGAGGGGGGATCTCAGGCTCAAATTCTGGTGAATAATGGTGAATTTGGTGATATTTAAGGCACACTGGAGTACCTGACTGACATTTCAAGTTTGGTAGAAAGGGAAGACTGTTGGGTGTTCATTTTCTTGGGCCACAGAAGCAGATGATCTTTACATCATATACCCCATAGATCACTAGGTCTGAAAGGAGTACCGTATCTAAGTTACTTAATGCTCTTCTATTTTTTAATCGCAATAATTTTTTTTTACCCTGTTTCATGCTTTAAAAATGAATTTTAAACATTTTTTAAAATTTTGTTGTTTATTCATACAGATAAGATGTTTACATTTCTGCTACATTTCGGGCTGCTTGTACATTTTTTGTCGACCCAGGTTTGTGCACGTCTGGACACTCTTTCAACTGTAGATGAATACATGGACATATGCATGGATGCACAGAACCATAAAAAGAAGCCAGGCCCTGAGCCAAGATTATTGAAAGAAGTAAGTTCTTACTCCTTAGATATTTTAAAATCTCTCTAAACATTCTGAAGGGCTTATACTTGCATTCTGTGTATGCTTTGTACTGCGCATTAGAAGTTTTCTTAGTACTCTTCCTGTGAATGCAGTCTATTTCTAACATTCGATGTAATGTTTTGTGCACAAGTAAGGAAGGGGGTATAAGGGACAAGGTTTACATTCTGTCTTCAGGATCTGATCAAACACACAACTTAAATTAACTCTTTCTCTCCATAATTATTTTCCACGTTTCGAACGGAATGACTCATTTTGCTCATGTTATATTTCACTACCCTGTTTTGTTTTAACTTTAAGAACTTTTTTGTTTGTTATCAGAAAATGTTACATTTGGTATACAATGAAAGGAGTACGCACACCCTTTTTAGATAATTTAAATTGATGTTTATAAAACCAAAATAAAAGTTTATTTTGGATAATGCAAATTATAAATTAAAAGTTCATGACTGTGGATTATTCTTCCTTAAAACTAAATCTAGGCAATATTATATTTTCCAAATTGAATAAAAAATCATTTTTATGATAATTATTTATATTTCACAAACCTTAATATATAACATATAAAGCATTTATGTTAATTGTCACGAGGTCACTATCCCATGTTGCACCCCCTATAAAAATTAATATAGAAACATCGACCCTTTTTTAGCCCACACTCCTTTTAAAAACATTTTTTTTTTGGTAAAAACACAATGAAAATGAAAAAAAAAAGTTGTTTTTTTCAAAAGGGAAACTTCTCAAGATTTATTTTTAAGCAATTGAAAGTAGTCTGTAAGAAAAGACAACAAAACAAGTTATTAAGCAAGCGACAATAATATCGTTGATAAGGTTGCATTAGGAGAGAAAGAGTAATCTCAATTATACAATTGACTAGTTTACATTAAGATTCAAACAAGCCATTTGTGCTTCTCAGCCCTACTTTCCATAGGGCATTCTGAATGGGGGAATTAAAATGGATGCTTTATCCTTCATAGTCCATCTTTCATTGTATATTTAGTTATGCATCAAAATAATAGATTTTCTATTACCCAACTTAAATTTTATGTTACCTTTATTTAAGGTCTTCCACCTCCACTCCAAAAATTCCTGTGAAAATTTTCGTTATAAAGTATCATTGTTTGAATGATGAATGAAATTTATTAAGTTGGCAAATGTGCCTTTGGGTAGTGCAATGGTTTCAACTTTTGGTGTCAATATATATTAGATATTCTATTTGACTTGCTTTAGGTTTTTAGCTAATTATCAAAAATAAAACTCAAGGCTCACATTTTCCTTGCCGCTACTCATTGTTGCAATGAGGATATTTTGGACATTGATCTGTAATGTGTTTTCATTATAAAAAAGCTGAAGAGCTTAAAGGGTTTAATAAAGTGTTTACGTTTTAGAAATGGTCACATGAAGCAGTTCATTCATCCTTAATCTTGTGTGAAAACACCAGTTGTTTTAACTACCATTGAAAAGAGTGTTTGAACTTTTTTTCCTCTTCTTTCCAGCTTTGCTCTCCGTGGGCTAACAGATCTTGTTGTACATATGATACAGCTGAAGGTATACATGTTAACCCTAAATGGCTCAACTTTGACTGGAATCACTGTCAGGCTCTATCTCCACCTTGTCGGGAATACTTCATCATGGATTTATGTTTTTATGAGTGCTCTCCCAATGTTGGTCCATGGCTTGTTAAGGTAATTTCTTGGTTTGTTTGTTACATTCTATTACGCTGGCAAGACTAAATTACAAATAACTGTTTCTGCTGGAAGCCGGTATGCGCAGTATAGAAGCACTAATTACCTTTCGACAGCTGCGCTGGGTCGGACACTTATCAGCATGGGAGACGACTGGATTCCTAACGCGATCGTCTTTGGCAAGCTTAAAGGAGGACAGCGCAACAAGGTACCGCTCGTAAGCACTAAAAAGATCAACTTTAGGTGTCATTTCACCCTCAGATTCATAGAGAAAAATAACTGGCAGCAGATGGACCCTGAAAGAGACAGTTGAAGAGCTCTCACAAAAACATTTGAAACTCAATAAGCCATTTTTGAAGACAGACACAGAAGATTTTGGCAACCTTGATGTGTGCACCACATGATAAGAATGCTTTCCATATCCAAATGTTGGTTCATGACTTTTTTTTTTTTAATTACTCTAGACAACAGTAATGTTGTACATATGTTGTTTTATGTCTATAATTAAGATATTCAATTGAGTACAACACACAGTTGAGACAAAGAGATGATTTGACCTTTATTTTACGTTCCCTAGTCATCGAGTAGTGCTGATACCTTCTGACAGTATTGTTTTTTTTTTATGTACCATTCTTTTCTAGCCTTAATGGACACAAAGACATCCGATTGGTCATCTTAGTTATTAGCTTAAACCAGATAGAAATAATGCTATATTTTACGTTATAGACTGATTCTTGTTTGCCTATTATGCATGATACCAGCGAAAGGACATGTCTTTCATATCCTCAGGTTTCAACGTGCAAACTCATTTATACATAGAAGAAGAATAAAACGTTTTTGAAAATCTCTCCCTTGAACAGTTATTCTTATGTTTCAGACTCTTCAAAATAAAACTGTTTCTGAAGATATGTTCTGACATATGGGCTACATGTTCATTCTAAAGCTTTTGCTTGAATACTGTCCATCTTGGACATGTGTAGGATTTTTCAGTTGAACCAGTTTACCTGATTTTTTTTTTTTGGCAGTGTATTGTTTGTTTTATACGTTTCAGATGTTCCGTCAGAATTGAATATTATTACACATTGGCTTGAACCTAGGGGATGTGGTGGCTGAGTGTTAAAGCACTTGGCTTCTGAACTGAGAGGTCCTGGGTTTGAATCTTCAGTGAAAACTGGGATATTAAATTTCAAAAAAAATGAACTAATTGTAAATAAAAAAATAAGAAATGGACAAGCTCTCATTCAAATTACAAGAAAGATGATGCCTATTATAAGCTATCCAGACAAGATCGTCTAATCTTTCGACTCAGGACCAGACACAACAGAATGAAACAATAAATGTACCGGAAGCTCAAAATTGGAACCAGTGAAATCTGCCCATGTGGAGTGTCACCAGAGAATGTTGACCATGTCCTCCAAAACTGCTCTCTTTACCAAGAGGCCCGTACAAGACACTGGCCCCAATACACCCCAATAGAAAGAAAACTATATGGAGAGCTCCCTGCTTTGGAAACCACTGCGCAGTTCATCTCGTATATTGGTCTAGTCGTCTGAACACTCCAACATAACAATAACGAAGAAGAAGAAATTTCAGGACATTAAGGACGCCCTGAGTCCACCCAGCTCCAGTGGGTACGTTAGTTGGGAAAAGTAAAGGTGGTTGGTCGTTCTGCTGGCCACATAACACCCTGCTTGTTAATTGTTGGCTAAATGAGAATCACCAAAATCATGAAATGAGCTCATACAAGACAACTAGGGGAAAATAATTAAACTGTTCGACGTAGTAGGAATTAAAGTCCAGAACTCTGAAACATAAAGGTGGGAAGCACAGCTTCACTGTAAACCTTCAACCTTTGTAGCTAGGCTTAGTTGTCCTTTTACCAGATTTGTTTTTTGAAGTCTTCCAGAGACGCAATAGCATATTTATGCAGCATGAAAGTATGCCCCAACATCTAGATTAGCATTTACTGATTTTGTTTTCCAAAAAAAAAAAAAAAATTTGTTAGAAGGCCACCTGCAGAACTTAAGCATTTTTATGTTCATTGTAAGCATTTTTTATGTTAATTGTCAGTCAAACATTTGCACGTTGAAGTGATGTGTGTGACTGAATTGTTGAATTTTTAAATGTATTTTTTTCCCACAGGATTCAAAGAAGATCAGAAAAGAAAGGTTTAAAGATGTACCTTTGTGTAGTAAAGAATGTGATCGTTGGTGGGATAGTTGTAAAAATGATTTCACATGTGTCAAGAATTGGGCAGTAGAATTTGATTGGTCAAAAGGTATTTAAAGATTTTTAATGAAAATGTTTCTTACCAAATAAAAGTAATTAGAAAACTGTTAAACCACATGCTTTCTTAAGAATGGGGTAATTATATATTCATATATACCCAGAGTGAGCCCCTTATTTTTTTTAGCCTGCTATGTTTTCTTTTGCCTGGTTCTGTACCCCTCAGGAAAGTTTTTGAAAATTCTATCTTGTGATGTGTTCCATGATTATGAATATGTATATTTTGATAATGTATTGCTCTGTTTCTTGTCTAGGTATCAATTCATGCCCTGAGGGTTCTAAGTGCAAACCATTCAATCAGATTTATGAAACTTCAACGGATTTTTGTGAAAATCTGATGGGCGGTTCTTTCAAGGTTGCTTCAGACACAGAGGACTGTTTCTACCTCTGGTTTACCTCTGGCGACCCTAATACCAATGAGAGGGTAGCTAGAAAAAGAGCAGCTGAGCTTGTAGGCAGTGGGGTACGAACATCACTAAACTTAATTTGGATTTTGTTGGCTCTTTCCGTTTCTCTATAAATGGGTCATTTTTATTTTCGGTTATTTAAAGGAAAATGGATCATTGGTTGTATGTTAAACTTGATCTCTAGAGACTGACATTCAGTGGATGTGCCATTTTATACCAGTGAATTTTGTATACAACAGTGTATTATTTGTGTTCAATTAATCTAATTTATATTATAAAGTCCTCAGGTACTTAGTGAGCAATGAAACAGTATTCACAAGTCACTGTTTTAATTTTAGATTTAATTCACTTGTGTACTTAGTGTCCATTTTGTTAGGTATGGCATGCTGAAATCAATAGGGAAAAGAAAGGCAAGAGGAATCAATAAGTTTTTTTAACTGCATGTTAGCCTACTATTTGCATGACTAATTTCAAAACATTCCTGTTAAGGGAGTAAAAGTAGACTTGAGTTATTCTAGTTAGCAATGCAAACATCTTCAGCCAAGCTCATTATCAGGATTTTGTGGCATATATAATTGTTGCCATGTTGACAGCCATTTTCTTTATAGTTTTGCTGTTACTTTAATATATTGGGTTGTTGAGTGTAAATAGTTTGTTAAAACATTTTTTTTTTTCAAAAAAAAAAATTGTGTTCATTCAATTTTATGCATTATTGACTGTTTGAGCTAACATATCTGTTGGTGCAAGGTAGAGAGTTGGTCTACAAAATTGTACAGAAGACAGCAAATAAGAATTGATAATCTGTTTCTCTCTCCATATATATATTTATGTATGACTATAGAATTATTTAAATGTGTGAAATTTTGGGATTGAAAAATATTTTACTAGGCTAGAAATTAAAAAGTTTTTTCTCCTTTTTCATTTAATCCCAGGTCTATCCTTATATAGTTTTGTTCCAACATATTAGAATGCATAAAGATCTATCTTTATGTTTTATAAGTGAATCATCAAGAAACACATGTTGCTTGTGTACTCAGTATCATTCGGAATCTGTTTTCACTATTATGGTCACATTAGTTACTTGAACTTTTTTTTGATACTCTTACTATACATGTTTTCAATATAAGGCATTATATTATCCATGTTGAATTCTTTTACTTTCAAAATTAATTTGGGCTATTTTTTTAATACCAAACCTTGTATTGATATGAACTTGGGAGGTAACATCTTAATTTTTAATACTATTTAGGAGGAATGAATGCAGTTATAGACATTCTCTTTTTTTACAACCTTTTCAAGTCCTATAGCATTTATTGTTTATAATCACACGACTATCTGGGTTATATTGTCTTGTTTCACTTGGAATCAGGATTTAAATACTGGCATTACTATACAAGGTGCTTTTGCTATGTCACTTTATTCTTTATTCTTTTGGATCTACATAATGACTTAGAGCTCAAAATTGACACATCTAATTCAATGGGGACTTGCATTTTAAGTCACTATCTTATGATTGTTAAACATTTTATGCATATGTTAATCACAATTGCAATTGTTTGTAGTGATTAATAAATAAAAAATATTGTTGGGTTTTTTTTTTGGGTGTTCATTAAAATTATTTTGTAAATACATCAATGCTTTTATTTTTTTTTCTTTACAATGACATATTTTATTACCTAAAGTTTTCATTAGCAGGATCACTTTATATACTTTTCTAAATATATATTATATAAAACCTTTTTACCTAGTTGGATATATAACAACTTTTAAAATAATGTACTTGTATTAAGCAAGCTGTATCCACATTAGTTTGTTCATTTTTTACTTTCAAAGGCATTAATTTTTTACTTTCAAAGGCATTCATTTTGTTTTTCAAATATTTTGACAAAAATCAATGCCAAGCATAAAAGTGCACTAATATAAACGCCCACACTTACAAGGATGGCCCTTGCAATGTTACCGATAGCAGGAAAAGATTTTTGTTAATAAAACTATTGATGCAATAGTTTTTAACTTGCAATTTATAATGTAAGATTTTGTTTACTTGTTACTTGTTTGCAATGTTAACGATAGTAGGAAAAGATTTTTTCATTCTGATTCTACTTAGAAATTGCTGCCAACACTTAAGCCAACTTGGCATGTTGTGAACCTTATTTGCATTTCTCCACTTTCCTCAAACAATTTGAAACTGTCAGAGTTGAGCCGTAGGCACTTGAAACTCTAGGCCAGCAAAATCGAACAAGAGCTCCCTCTAACCAGCCTGATTGAACAGTGTGTTCTGTCTTGCGGAGGGTCTTATGAGTGTTAATTTTGACACTGTCATTTCCAGTGACACGGTTGTTCCAGACTCGAGGGGTAGAGACGCGGTCTAAGGCCAAACACCGGGAACTTCCAACATGAGTGTCATTCCAGGGAACATCATATTTTTTATATATTTTTTGTTGAAATTGTTCATTCAAATAAAATGATCATATTGACTTAAGCAAAAGCTGCAGTCTAAATATATTTTAAATTTTGGATTATTTTGTATGGTATCATGATGGCCCAGAGTTTCAAACTCTGTCCACTGCCATTCTGCAAGAGGTTGGCTAGAACCTAATGATTTCTGGAGGAGGAGAGAACGAAGTTTTCCATTTAAAAAAAAAAAGACTTATTTTGTTTTCATTTTTTATAATCTATTCATCTTTAAAGTTTTGAAAAATAAAATGTATTTCTTATAAATGTTGTTCCATTTAATGTGTTGCCTCGTTTCCATAATTTTTGGTTTACGGACAACACATAGATCTGGATCTGTCTGGGGATTTTTTTTTTAAACCTGTTTGACATACACAGGTTGAAGTAAATTTACAACTTGAGGAGCAGTTAGTTTAAATTATAAGTAATTTACCCTCAAGAGTACCTTTGAACAACAGTGGAAGTAAAATAAGTAAATGCTGAGCGCCTAGATATTTTTAATTTAGTCACAATTTTCAATATCACCCCATCACCAAAAAACATGTTTGTCTTCTTGGTCCATGATAGTGCATCAAGTAAACTAGCCCCTTGGAGGGCTTCATGGTCGTGTGGTAAGTGCACTGCACTGTTCTTCAGTCTTCTTGATGGTTCACACCCTGCCTGCTGACGCCCTCCGTAGTCTTGCGGAAGGTTTAGCATAGGAAGTCAATTATCTTCAACTCTGTACATCTGAACCATGAAAACATTTTACAAACTTCATCTGGTCATGAGTAGATTATGATTATGAACACCAGTTTCTAGATCTGACACTCCGGTGCTTCTGTTTGAAATTTATGATCAGATATATGTGTATTTTGCAAGTGTATTTTTTTTTTTGTTCATTTATTGACATTTATGTCTATACAAATTAATTGCCTTTTGCTTTTTCTGAGACTTGGCATTTTCTCCTTTTTTTTTTTTGGGGGGTATTATTTTGATTAACCAGCAGTTGATCAATGAAATATTTTGCATTATGAATATAGATTGTTGAATAGACTTTCTTGGATAGTTCTGGTTAGCAATGGGTGTTAACATGTTTCTACTTTGATTTGGAGGGAGTAATTCTTTGTCATTCTTATATTTAGGTGTATGTATGTGTGGACTTGGTGCTGATTCATTCCCATAGTTCACTATCACTTTGACCTTTTTCATTTTACGAGGTATATCCCTTCCCATCCCCCCCCCCCCCCCCCCCGTTTTTTAAAATAAATTTTATAATTTTCAAAAACCAGTGCCCACACATGCTTACACCCTTGTTATAGAATTACTTTTAAAGTAGAAAAATAAACTATGAAACAAGGCATTTTGTTACAATATACGACTTCATATTTAATCAGTATCTTTTCTTTACGAAGCTTGTATCAGCTCACTCTGGTAATAATTTTGTACAAGTTATTTCTTCCACACCAATTCTCAGATCAAGTAGATACTTTGTACAATTATTCATTGGTATAGACAAGACATAAATAAAAAAAAAAGTTACCCAATTGTCTATTAAGTAGTAAGTTCCCCTTTCAGACCTTGTGGTCTATAGAGGCAGATGATGTAAAGATAATCTGTTTCTGTTGCCTACGGTTAACAAGAGTGTCATCTGTCAACGACCAAGCGCCTCTACTTTTCCCAAATAATTTTAGGTACCCATTAGAGCTTGGTGGACTCAGAGGCCCCCAAAGATCCCAAAATTAAAAATCTGTCTTCAGCAGAATTAGATTCGAATCTGGGACCCCCCAGTTTACAAGCCAAGCGCTTTACCAATCAGCCACCTCACCAATCAGCCACCTCACCTCCAAATAGTCAATTAGTGGTAATTAATTATTTTATTTGATATTGAATAAGGGGAATCACTTCTACATTATTGGGAGATAAAAGTTATAAGTGCGGAGTTCTTTCTCTTAGATAAGCTTTTTTTATATACATATTTTTTTATATTTGCTTGTTTTATGTGAAATTTTTAGCTAAGATTATATTACGATTATAAGACTAAATTATGAAACAGGGTCGTGCTTCAAGCTTTAGCTCGTTGGCCTGGGCCCCTGATATTCAACATGCACCTTCGTGTGTAAAATATATAATTTAATATATGTCAATATATCAATATCATATTTAATGTGATGGCATTATTTACAACGAATAGCAATGATAAAGTATTAAATTTAACATATCTATTTGTTAATCAAATAAGCTTGGTCCCATAATAGCAACACAAAACATTAGTACGTATTTGGCCTCTACACAATCGCCCAACACTGATCCACTGCTGACTCTAGTGTAGTCTCAATCTACAATCCCAGGTCTATTCCCAGGAAAGGTCTATCCTAATAAACTAAGGCAGCGAATCAACTGCTAAATGCAGTAATGTCTAAGATCCTCACCCTTAACAGGGGCACCACAGACAAACCCCAAAGAAACGTTACATCAGCATAATAACAGAAAAACTCCCATCAGCTTGAAAGCAATGCAACAAAAAAAAAAGGTGCACCTAACAATTGGTGCTAGAATACTATAACCAACGCACTGACAACGATTTCAGCCTTCACATCTTCCAAAAGACACCAGATCACCTACCTGTTCTCCAGGTGAGCTCTAATAAAAAGTCCTTCACCATTTTGACAGCTGTGTTGTTCAGACTAGACATTAAGAGTTTCGTCTCCTAAAGTAACGTAACATTTACAGGCTCGGCCCTGTAGTATAACACTGAAGTGCTGAGAACGATTCGTCTAGAGATAGCTTCAAAACTTTACCGGAGTAAATATTCCAAAGAACAACATACAAATTAAAACCAAAATGGCGGGAATGAATCATATGTACATCATCAGCCCTAAAGACCACAAGACCTCAAAAGGGGAACTTTACTTTTACGGAAGTAAAATAACCTAACTGACACCATCAAAATTGTGAATATCAGTAAATAATGATAGTCTGCCGTTTGGTGAAGCCTGCAATAAGTTTAGGCAAAACATTTACTAAAAAAACTTGTTGACAGCATTGTTTTTGGTCCCATGCTTTGACATAGTCTAGTGTCATAAGATACATTGACAGATATAGTAAAAGAAATTGTTCTGTGTTCAACCCTAATCCTCCAACGTAAGGTTATTTTCTACTTTGGAAGCTAAACATTTAAAAACTGTGGAAGAACAACAAAACAAAACAGGAAGTAAACTGAATGCTTCTAGAACGATTTTTGTTTTCATTGGCAAATAAATCATTCCGCTGTAAGCCTCCATGCACTAAGGTTCCATGCTGAGAATAATCCTTTATAGCACAGTCCAGGTATCTGGTAGTTTTATGTATTAGTTCGCCGTTCAGGGCAAGATCCAGATCCCCATATGTACCAGTTCCATCTGTTCCAAGAGTAGTCGTGTCTTCGTGTTTCTGAGCATCCGCAGTCGTTGAGGATGTGTTCTGCTGTCTCGTCTTCTGTGTGGACATCTGGAATCGTGGTTCTCTCAGATCCTAGTGAAGAAGGCTCCTATCGGACAGTGTCCCGTGCGAAACCGTGCCAAAATTACGCGATCCTTTCTGTCTGCCACCATTCGTAGTACCTGTTTAGGGGGTTTGAGAACTTTCCAGACTTCCCGTCCCGTGCTACAGTGGTCCCAGCTATCGTACAACTATGACTTGATCCGTTCACAAATCCTGACTTATGCACTCTCGTATGTTTGCGACTCCACTGGTGGGCCCAAAAGCTCAGAGTTTGTCGGTACGAAAAGGCGAGCTCAATATGCAACTGACGTTAGTTGGTGGAAATAATAAGATTTATTATAATAATTAGGCCCTAATAATAATTACTATTAATTTAATTAATAGAGAGCTGTTAATAAACATGACAACTAATCTTTAAAAGTTTTGAACTGCTAGGTCTTCATGTTCTTCTTGAATGTAGCAATAAAAAAAAAGGTATTTGGTTGTTGTGCTGGCCACATTACACCCTCGATAACCGTTGAGCACAGAAACCTTTACATCATCTGCCCCCATAAATCACAAGGAAGGGAACTTTTAATTTAAGAGTTATCTAAATATTATGAAAAAAACAACAACATATCTTCTAACTAGTCTAACTCGATGTTATTGACAAGTGTCGGAATTTGTTTATCTGAGTCACTATAACCAAGTTTCGAAATGAATCCATTCAGCATCTGTCCTAGTTTTTATTTTCAAAGTTTGCAATTGTCCTTCCGATAATTACAATAACCTAGCCCAAACCTCCCGCAGGTAGACGAAGGATGACCAAAGGACAATGCGTTGAATGACAATCTAGAGAGCATACCACATGACCAGGGCCGTCACCAGGCAGGCATGTCTTGATCTGATCTAATAGAGAAATGTACGCAGAGAGAGAGAGAGAGTGAGAGAGAGAGCGCTAAGAAAATGAATTTAATAACTACTCAATATTTTAAGTAACTTTATGTTGTTCCCATTGGACTAGGGTAACACCATTAGTAAAATCACTAAATTTAGAAAGCCTTCAGGACAGAAGACTCAAAAGTAAAGTAGCAATTATACATAAAACACTGAACCATAATCTTCAAATACAAAAACAAAATTTAATAAAATACTCTGAAAGACACAAAAATAAAGGAACATTCCTCGTCCCATATGCTAGGACAAATTTGTACAAATACTCCTTCTTCCCTAGTGCTATTAGAGCATGGAATGGGTTGCCTGAGCTAGCCAGGAAAAACCAGTGACTTGGCAGAATTTAAGTCATTGGTTAATATGCATGACTAAATGCATGACGCGTAGGACGTAATCATCTTCTTTTTTGAAGTAACGTCTGAATTATATAAGATAAGATAAGAATAAAACATTCGAGATTATAAACCCCACATTTTTATACTTAATGTCATTATCTATCTATCTATCTATCTATCTGTCTGTCTGTCTGTCTGACTGTCTGTCTGTCTATCTATCTGTCTGTCTGTCTGTCAGATAGGTAGATGCCTTCTGATCTTCTTTCGTAACCCATTAAGTTTCTATTGTCATAACTAATTGAGTTCATATGTAGTCCAGTTACAAGTAGGCCTACAGCACTTGTGATACACAGTGATAATAATAATAAAACCAAAAGATATGCCACTAGATCTACCTATCTATATCATCTTGATCAAGACGTTCAGACCACACAATCACTGACCATAATAACGTGTATTATTCTCGATTTAACCTTGATCTTGTGGCCTATATCGTATGACTTTAGTGATAGCGAATACATTGGATACATTCAACTGAAATTTCTGAAAAGGTATGTTGTTAAATGCTCTTTAAATATTTATTTATATTGTATTTTACCGACAAAAGTATTTTAAAAAATCATTTAGCTAAATACAATAACAATCTTTAAAGTAATAAGCGAGAAATAGTTGGAATTACAGGTCAATGAAAACAATATTCAACTTTGTTTTGTTCACAGAAATGTTCCGGATATTTCAAATGAGTTATGCCTATTAATTCTGTATTTATTTATACGTAGGTCCTATTTTGACTTTCAACTATTTAGACCAGTGGTTTTACCAAAATGGTCTCATAATAATATTGGCCTATTTTATAAAAAAATAACTATAAGTTAGTGCTCGAGGAGATTAATTCAGACATATATACGCTCATCAAAGTCATTATATTTTTATACAAAAGTTATAATTTCAATAATTACATCTAAAACTTTTTATTCTATGCTAAAAAAAAATTTAAAAAATGTGTGAAAGTTTTGACTATAAAATGGGTAAACAGAAATTGTCAACCACTGGTTTTAGATCTACATCTTCATCATTATGTAAATTGGACTTGAACTTATAGTTTCATATGATACTGACTTCAATTACACGCTAATAGTCATACGCTGATCATTCAAACTAATTCCCTTTATTATTTTAAACATCCCTGATTATATTGTTGTAAACCTGGTAGTGGCACAGATGGGGGTAGTGGTGTGAGTGTAGTCAGCCGACGCAAATCGACCTAGGCCAGCGCTAGACGAGAGGTCAACCGTGACGAGTTACGACGGTCGGCCGAGACGAGTGTCAACATGATGGTTCGGGAAGGATCGACGTCGTGAACAGAGCTTAGGAGCGTCACGAGAGTTGTAGTCATCTGACCACCTAGAAACGTCGAGCGGCGTTCTGTCCGGTTCTAGAAGGCAAGTAGGGACTCTATATAAAGAGTGGAGGTGACACAGTCAAGTCGGTTCAGAGTCCGGTTCACTACAGTCCGGTCGACTACAGCACAGTTCAGCGGTGTACTGTCAAGTACAGTTGAGACGACTGGCGTCTTGATCTTGGTATGCGATCGAGTCCGACACAACGAGCCTAGTGTGTGAAGTCAGTCCTGAACTGTTGAACCCAGTGCAAGCCCGGAACGAGACGGATAGGCCAGTGCAAAAGTTGATACGGCGGAACGGTGTTATCGGAGAGATATTTGTACAGTGTACGTGTTGCCAATTGTACAGTATTGGCTGTTAATTATTCAACTATTAAAGTGTTACGTTACTTTGGAGCCCTGAGTTGTCAAGTTCTTTAAGTTGGTGGTGTAAGGTGCAGTTTGCAGAGAGCCTGGATAGTGAGATTCGTAACAATATTATTGTCTTGTTCAGGATGGGACTCATCCATCTAATAGGCTGCACTTTGGCAATCACTCTCCATGTTTCCGCCCTCGACAACGGATTGGCTCGCACTCCGCCGATGGGATGGTTGTCATGGCAACGCTTCAGGTGTAACACGGATTGTGACAACGATCCCCTGAACTGTATAAGGTAAGTATCAGGAGTTTTAAGTTATTGTTAATGTAGGCTACAACTTGTAGCAACCTTCTCTCACGCCTATATAATAGGATAGTCTACATTTGTTTTATTTGGGTTTAAACTTGAACGGTGTGTTTGACGTGTGCGTATGATAATGTCCTGCTTCTCTAAGGCTTGCAAAGAGTTATGGCCTAACCATTAGCACGAAGAAAACTAATGTTATGGGACCACCTGCTTACAGCACCACAATCCATCCTCATTGACAATAACAAGCTAGATGCCGTAAACGAATTCTACTACCTTGGGTCTGTGCCTTATATGTTAACATCATTTTTACTGAAGATGTTTATATTTTGCTAGTTTTAAATACATTCTTCGTTCATGAGCTGATATTGGTCTATAAATTGGTCCTTCTATTTATTTCTTGTCACGTTTCATTATTGCCGGGAGTCTTTCGAGAACATTTTGCACGATCAAGTTCTTCTATTACAGTCGAATTTATTGTCTACTTACGATGGTGCCCAAAAAGTTCATCTACGTTTGTTTATTTTGTTCATTTCTTAACTGAAAACAAAGAAACATTTGAGGCAAGTGAAGGTTTCCCGACGATGGCATGTCTCAATTAAATAGAAGCGAGCCACTTGTAATGTTAAGATGTTTTTTTTTTTTTTTTAAATATATAAAAGTCAAACCTGAGCTTAGAGCGTGTTCAAAATTGCCAAATTTAATTTTAAGATGATTATATTTTGAAACATGATAGAGCCAGATTTTTCACTGTGTGGTCAATTAGATATTAATTTTATTACCAAAGATATACAAATATTGACACATTTCTAGGAATATCTTTAGATATTGGTTTTCCAAATAGCCGTCCGGTGTCCAGCCAGTGTAGGGCCTACTTTTTGAACCCATGAAGGATTCGCAAGGTAATAGAAGGAAATGTAATCCAAAGGATGTTATGCTTGTGTGTAGACTCGTAGTCAGTTTAACTGCCATTCATGCTTGTGTGTAGACTCGTAGTCAGTTTAACTGCCATTCATGCTTGTGTGTAGACTCGTAGTCAGTTTAACTGCCATTCATGCTTGTGTGTAGACTCGTAGTCAGTTTAACTGCCATTCATGCTTGTGTGTAGACTCGTAGTCAGTTTAACTGCCATTCATGCTTGTGTGTAGACTCGTAGTCAGTTTAACTGCCATTCATGCTTGTGTGTAGACTCGTAGTCAGTTTAACTTCCATTCATGCTTGTGTGTAGACTCGTAGTCAGTTTAACTGCCATTCATGCTTGTGTGTAGACTCGTAGTCAGTTTAACTGCCATTCTAGCTTGTGTGTAGACTCGTAGTCAGTTTAACTGCCATCCAAGAAGTAAATCGTCATTTCTTCATAGACCATTGTTAGGTGAATTGCATTGTCATCGATGTCCTTAGGCAGTAATTCTATTGTTATCAATTAAGTTATTTGAGATTTAAATATTGCCTCTCTATCGTAGTCAACATTATTTCATGTCAAGCTAAAGTATCGTTACGATCTCTCCTAATCAGGCCTTCTGTAAACACTGCTAAACACACAACACATCAAGAACTTGACAACAAGGCTCAAAATAATCTGGTGCTTTAATAATGGTCAATTAAAACAGCTAATATGACACAATTGGCAATACATCAACAATTAAAAATGCTATACTGTACATCACGTACTAAACTAATAAACTCTACTGTCTCTATCTCTTCCTGGACTCGTACATAACACTTGAGGACTCCGCCAGGACCGACTTCATGTCCGACTAACAGTCCCGGTCTGCTCGCTGTCCTGTCTTGAACTGCACTGCCTTACACACACTGTGTTTCTGGTCCACGCAGGCTGATGATCAGATGACCATAACATGGGTCATATTCACGTGCAACGTACATACCAGTATTGTCCCTTGTCCTTCGATATAACACACTAAACTGTCTTTCTGGCATGTGTCACATAAGTCAGCTGATCACACACAGTTAATCCTATCGCGTCGCCAATAGGGTTACAACAGTATTATATTCAATTCCTATTTATCCAATCGTTTTTCTTATTTCTTAAAAAATATCGACAAGGGGACTAACAAATCTTTGAACCCTAAAACTAAAAGAAAAGGGGAACAAACAAACAACAACAAAACACACACACACACAACCGCATTACATTTGAACGTATTCTCTTTATTCAATTTACAATTTTATTATTATTTTTCTTTTTCAAGTTTTTTGAAAGGCCATTTTTTTATTGTTTTATTGCTATCTGCCTTTAATCTAAATACATCATCAGCAGCCTCGTTTTAGTCACTATAACCCCTAGGGAACGACTGTAACATAAGTAACATACCTTAGACTAAATTTAGAGCATCGAGGAAGAATAAACATATTCAAAATTTTTACCAGACAGAGTGAGTTGAAGTATATAAGATAGATAAGATAAGATAGGCTTTGTGTAAATTGCTAGATAGATTGAATGTTCTTTAACGAATGTTTTGATGTCATGAAAAACAGCGAACGGCTTTACAAAGACATGGCAGATCGCTTGGCAGCAGATGGTTACAGGGACGCGGGCTATGAGTACGTCAACATTGACGACTGCTGGGCAGCTCTCCAGCGCGACCCGGTGACCTTGAGGCTGGTAGCAGATCCCAAACGTTTTCCCAGTGGCATCAAAGCACTGGCTGATTACGTAAGTGTCCAAGAGTGTTGTTATCTTATTAAAGCACTGGCTGATTACGTAAGAGTCCAAGAGTGTTGTTATCTTATCAAAGCACTGGCTGATTACGTAGGTGTCCAAGAGTGTTGTTATCTTATCAAAGCTTTGGCTGATAACGTAAGTGTCCAAAAGTGTTGTTATCTTATCAAAGCACTGGCTGATTACGTAAGTGTCCAAAAGTGTTGTTATATTATTAAAGCACTGGCTGATTACGTAAGTGTCCAAGAGTGTTGTTATCTTATTAAAGCACTGGTTGATTACGTAAGTGTCCAAGAGTGTTGTTATCTTATTAAAGCACTGGCTGATTACGTAAGTGTCCAAAAGTGTTGTTATCTTATTAAAGCACTGGCTGATTACGTAAGTGTACAAAAGTGTTGTTATCTTATTAAAGCACTGGCTGATTACGTAAGTGTCCAAGAGTGTTGTTATCTTATTAAAGCTCTGGCTGATTACGTAAGTGTTCAAAAGTGTTGCTATCTTATTAAAGCACTGGCTGATTACGTAAGTGTTCAAAAGTGTTGTTATCTTATTAAAGCACTGGCTGATTACGTAGGTGTCCAACTGTGTTGTTATCTTATCAAAGCTTTGGCTGATAACGTAAGTGTCCAAAAGTGTTGTTATCTTATCAAAGCACTGGCTGATTACGTAAGTGTCCAAAAGTGTTGTTATCTTATTAAAGCACTGGCTGATTACGTAAGTGTCCAAAAGTGTTGTTATCTTATTAAAGCACTGGCTGATTACGTAAGTGTCCAAGAGTGTTGTTATCTTATTAAAGCACTGGCTGATTACGTAAGTGTCCAAAAGTGTTGTTATCTTATTAAAGCACTGGCTGATTACGTAAGTGTACAAAAGTGTTGTTATCTTATTAAAGCACTGGCTGATTACGTAAGTGTCCAAGAGTGTTGTTATCTTATTGAAGCTCTGGCTGATTACGTAAGTGTCCAAAAGTGTTGTTATCTTATTAAAGCTTTGGCTGATAACATAAGTGTCCAAGAGTGTTGTTATCTTTTTAAAGCACTGGCTGATAACGTAAGTGTCCAAAAGTGTTGTCATCTTATCAAAGCACTGGCTGATTACGTAAGTGTCCAAGAGTGTTGTTATTTTATCAAAGCTTTGGCTGATTACGTAAGTGTCCAAAAGTGTTGTTATCTTATTAAAGTTCTGGCTGATTACGTAAGTGTCCAAGAGTGTTGTTATCTTATCAAAGCTCTGGCTGATTACGTAAGTGTCCAAGAGTGTTGTTATCTTATTAAAGCACTGGCTGATTACGTAAGTGTCCAAGAGTGTTGTTATTTTATCAAAGCTTTGGCTGATAACGTAAGTGTCCAAGAGTGTTGTTATCTTATTAAAGCTTTGGCTGATTACGTAAGTGTCCAAGAGTGTTGTTATCTTATTAAAGCACTGGCTGATTACGTAAGTGTCCAAAAGTGTTGTTATCTTATCAAAGCACTGGCTGATTACGTAAGTGTCCAAAAGTGTTGTTATCTTATTAAAGCACTGGCTGATTACGTAAGTGTCCAAGAGTGTTTTTATCTTATAAAAGCACTGGCTGATTACGTAGGTGTCCAAGAGTGTTGTTATCTTATCAAAGCTTTGGCTGATAACGTAAGTGTCCAAAAGTGTTGTTATCTTATCAAAGCACTGGCTGATTACGTAAGTGTCCAAAAGTGTTGTTATCTTATTAAAGCACTGGCTGATTACGTAAGTGTCCAAAAGTGTTGTTATCTTATTAAAGCACTGGCTGATTACGTAAGTGTCCAAGAGTGTTGTTATCTTATTAAAGCACTGGCTGATTACGTAAGTGTCCAAGAGTGTTGTTATCTTATTAAAGCTCTGGCTGATTACGTAAGTGTCCAAAAGTGTTGTTATCTTATTAAAGCACTGGCTGATTACGTAAGTGTCCAAAAGTGTTGTTATCTTATTAAAGCACTGGCTGATTACGTAAGTGTACAAAAGTGTTGTTATCTTATTAAAGCACTGGCTGATTACGTAAGTGTCCAAGAGTGTTGTTATCTTATTAAAGCTCTGGCTGATTACGTAAGTGTCCAAAAGTGTTGTTATCTTATTAAAGCTTTGGCTGATAACATAAGTGTCCAAGAGTGTTGTTATCTTATTAAAGCACTGGCTGATAACGTAAGTGTCCAAAAGTGTTGTCATCTTATCAAAGCACTGGCTGATTACGTAAGTGTCCAAGAGTGTTGTTATTTTATCAAAGCTTTGGCTGATTACGTAAGTGTCCAAGAGTGTTGTTATCTTCAGTTAAGATGCCTGTTGCTTTTTAAATTGTTGAGGGTCATAAATTAGAGATTGTGTTTAAAAAAAACAAATGATAGATTTTTTTTGTTCTTTAAATAGAAATATTGGAGGAATATTGAACAATAAAATAAAAGGAATTGACTTTAAAGCTCCTTTGTGGAGCATCACCAGAGAATCCAGACCATGTCCTTCAAAGCTGCATACTATATCAAGAGGCCAGAACAAGACTCTGGCCCCAAAACTCTCCTATAGAGTAAAAACTATACGGAGAACTGCCTGATCTGGAAACCACTGCGCGGTTCATCTCAGATATAAGATTACTGATCGGAACTCTACGACGTGTAAAATGATAACTAAGAAGAAGAAACAGATTTTAAATCTCATTATAACTTGTGTTCAACTCATACTTACATTTTCATGTAAGATTCAGCATGGATTAAACTTTATGTATCTATGTATGACGAAAGAACATGACAACAGTGAACAAGCGAACGTATGGCTGCCCACCATTACCCAGGACTCTCTGCACTACATCTGTAATATCAGCATACTTGTTTTGGTTCATGGTTACTGGAGGCGTCGGCGGGGGGAGGGGGTGCGGTAAGAAACACTGAACTCCCCACCCCGTTTTCTGTTCCATCCATTTATATTTACAAACTTTTCGTATTTTTCTTTAGCCGCTGTAGACCTTCTGATTTTTTGTTTTAAATGAAGAAAATGGAACACAATTTGATAATATGTGATGAACACATACCTATATATATATATATATATATTATATAGGTCTGTGGTTATGAATTATTGAGTAGCATTTTAATTTTAAATTATTTAATAATTATTAAAACGTTTTTTTACTCTGACGCTTTAGCTCGGGGCCTTTCGGTGCCGCTTCTTTTACTCCCGCTTGACAACTAAGAATTTTTTGAAGGAAACAATAACAGCTTTCGTTTTTCTCGCCTGTTCAAGAAACAGAACATTTCTATCCTTCGACAACTACTGTAAATCGTGTAACGTTAAATGGCTGAGAGGTTAAGCCCTTAGGTAAGCGAGTTTGAATTTCGGGATTTTTAGGACACTCTTGAGCCCAGCCTATTCTAATGGGTACCTGACATTAATTGGGTAAAGTAAAGGCGGTTGGACGTTGTACTGACCACATGGCACGCTTGTTAACTGTCGGCAAAAGCAACAGATGACCTATACATCCCCTGCCCTAACTTAACATTTTAGCTGTAATAAATGTTTTAAAAACTACCATATTGGCGTGAATGCAGTAAAAATTATTTTACAAATATTTACTTGCCAACTGTTGTATACTGCCTGGTCGTGCGGTATGTGCGCTGGAATGTCGTTCGGTCGTCTCAATGGACCCGGCTCCAACCCCTGTCATCCTGCAGGAAGTTTTGGCTTTGGTGTAGATTGTCTTCAACCTTCAACTCGTAAGAAATATCCGAAACATTAAAAATTTAATTTTAGAATCAGACAACTTAACTGAATCTTAATTTGTCTTTATTGTAATCAACAAGGTTCACAGTAAGGGCCTCAAGCTTGGTATCTATGGTGACATGGGTGTCTACACTTGTGGGGGCTATCCTGGAAGCAAGTTCACACTGAAGACGGATGCCGATACATTTGCCGAGTGGGGTGTCGACTCACTAAAACTGGACGGTTGTTACTCTAATACCGATGATTTTACTGTTGGTAAGCTATGGCACTTCCGCCCTACATACAAAAGGGATACCCAATTACCCATACAATGAAAAACGCAAACACTTCGATTTCAGAAGAGTGACACAGACGTGTGGATCTTATACAAAATAGTGTCTTTGTTTGTTATAGCCAAGACGTCTCCGGCAAACCATTATATCCTAGCGCTTCTTATAGATATTCTGCATTGTAATTACGTACTTACATGCTTGAGGGTGTATTGGTGTGCTGATTGTGACTCTTTGTCGGTACAATACTTAAGAGCAGCAGAATAAAGACAGGCCTACTCAGATTTAATGTTAACAAAATATGGAAACATAAAAAGCTACTCAGAAAAACAAAACAAGTGATATAGTTTCTAATAGTTCTGTTGCTTTGATCAACATTAGCCATAAGTCCTATGGTAAAAATCGGTTTAAAGGGTGGGGTGGGATCCTCAGGGACATAGGCATAAGCAAACTAATGCTTCCAATTGTTGGGATCCTCAAACAGGACTCTATAGACAGTTTATTTTTAAAGAAGAAATAGCGAAACTTGTCCTCATTGTTATTACTGCAGTACACTAGGTTTTAAAAATTGTGTAATTATTTATTTTTTTATTTCATTTGGGACCACCTAATTTACTTCGCCATGGGTCTCCAATTATCTAAGGCAGGCCCTGGGATAGTTGCATTTCACAGATCTAGCTTCTACTAATTATTTCAAATATCTTAAAACCTGTTAGTATTATCTAACGTTTCATGCGGCCCAGTCTAAATATTGTTTGTAACATTTTTTTTTCAGCTTATCCCATAATGGAGTTCTATTTAAACAGAACAGGTCGACCTATTCTGTACAGCTGCAGCTGGCCTGCTTATCAAAGTACTGTGAGTATGAGAGTAAAAACTCTTTAAGTAAAATAGTTTGAACGTAAATTATCATTTAAAATCTTTTATCCTCTACTCCCAGAAGACATTGACTCCTTTGGATACAGGTGTAGAGAATATGTTGATCTGGATGCATGTAGGTCAAACATGAAGACATCAGTAATTTGTTAGCCTAGTGGTCTTGGTATTGGGCGTTTAACACTTTGTTTTAACGTCAATATAAACTTCGGCAGAAGGAAAATACTAGTTAGGCTAATAAAATAATACCTTTTTCCTAAGGGGGTGCGAGAGCATCCTCATTGCACTGTGCGGAGTTGTAAAAAGCTCCCACAACCTTGTCACAATCCAAACGCCGTTTCTCATGTGGCCGTTACATAAATGGCGTGTCCTGTACAGTTAGCCTGGTATAGAAAAGGAAAATGGCGGTGTTCCCGGTGAACGCGGCCTCTGGCTGCGAGTCTGACCCCACGCCAGACAGAACAGTGTACACTTTTACTGGCCTAGCGTTCCAAGAGCCGAAGGCTCAACTCTACCTAACAGTTGAACTGAAGACAGATCACCTGGGTAAAAGTAGAGATGGCCAGATGGGTGACCAGAAATCATTCTTAGTCAAGTCAGTCTCTGACAATCCGCAATGACTTTAATAACATATATGTGAAATGGTTTCTCTTTCATTACCCTACTAATAAAAAGTGTGACAACGCGGTCGTCAGAGTTTCAAATGACGTCATTATTGTTAGCGCTCTTGGCGAGTTAATTGAATGAAAGAATTCGCTATTGATATGTATTTAAAATTGATCACATCTTCACAGCCAGACTATCCTCGCATCGCTGAGTTCTGTAACATCTGGAGAAACTATGACGACATCGATGACTCCTGGGACAGTGTGAAGAGCATTATTCAGTTCTACGGAGACGACAAAGGCAACTTCAGTTCTGTGGCTGGACCTGGAAACTTCAATGACCCAGACATGGTAAACTGTTGTAATAACTAATAACAGTAGCGTCACAAGGGGTGCCAAGGTGCGGGCCGCACCGGGTGAAACCTAAAAAGAAATGACATCAAAGTGAAAAAATCGTACTATTTTACTTGTAAAAAAAAATATATGATAATAAGATTCTCCATGACATTTAGTGATTACTCTCTTGGCATTTACTTTTTTTTTCTATTGAAATATTATGAGTTTTGAATATTGCGAAGAGCCTTCTAAAAAATTTAACGTGTCATTCTTTTTGTAGAGATAAATGTGGATCGCTTTGAAGTTTTGTCACCATTATGTCAATAATTAAATCTTTAGGCTAAACAAGCAATTGTGTTTCCGTGACTTTTTTCATTGCATCTGTGAATGAAGGGCAGGGGTCTAACCGTAGCGGATGACATTGACACCAATCCCAAATACGCCTCTGATTCTAAGTAAATGTATTTGAGGGGCTTTGAATATATACTTTATTGGGGGTGTAAATATCTTTCTACAAATATCCTTAAATATAAATAGTAAACGTTTTTAACTCAACAGATTATAATTGGAGACAAGGGCCTCAGTGAGTCCCAAGAAGAAGTTCAAATGGCCATGTGGGCAATGATGGCTGCTCCGCTGTTTCTGTCCAATGACCTCAGAAATGTCTCTGATAGAGCCAGAAACTTAATCCAAAACAAAGGAGCCATAGAAATAAACCAAGATCCACTGGGAATCCAGGGCAAGCGAGTTCAGCAGGTTCGTTTGTTTTTTTTTCTTCATTTCTTCATTTTCTGTTTTTCCAGTAAGAAGAAGACTGAGTGGTGAAGAGCTTGGCTGGTTTGAATCCTGGTGAAGACTGAGATTTTCAATTTCGGGATCTTAAAGGGCGCCTCTGATTTCACCGTCCCCACCTTGTTGATGTCCAAAAGAGCTGAGCCGAAGGCTCTTCGAGCTCTAAATTTGAAAAAAAAACCTGTATGGTCGTCCAGCCGAAACAGTAAAAAAAAAAAACCTGTGTGAACACACAGTTCTGTCTGAGAGAGAGCCGAGTCAATGCCTATGTAAAGCATTGCTGTTTCCAATGCCTTTGGCCCCGACGCATGCTTGGCTGCACATGGCCGAAGGCCGAGGACACCGGGAGCCTCCGCCATTTTCCTTCGTTGTACCAAGCTAACTCTGCGGGACCCGCCATTTATGTAACGGTCCCTTTAAGGAACAGCGCATGGATGTGGGACGTGCTCGTGGGGACTTTCTTACAACCCCGCCCGTGCAAGGGGTAAACTCTCGTCTACCCGTGGTTATCCCCACGGGAGTTATGTTTCGCCATTCATTTAGCCTAGCTACCCCCTCAAGTAGCCGTTTCCACCCAGGCTCCACGATGAGGCAGAACAGCGTACCTGGGCCCAGTCCCCACCTGACATTAGTTTGGGAAAAGTAAAGGCTGTCACATGACACGCCCGTTAACCGTGGCCCACAAAAATATATGACCTTTACATCATCTAATTATAGATCTACTATGTGTGGTCAACCGAGACACACGGTCAAGTGTTGGGTACCGGGGAGTTAGGGGACTTGCGGAAGAGGAGTGTGTTGTAAACAAGAAGAAGGAAGTCATCTAGTGGAGTTGTGCTGTATATAATGTTAGCCTTGTTATATATGTTACGTTGAAATACTTCACAATTAAAAGGCACTTTACAATTAAAGGAACGTGTTTATTCACAATGGGGTTAATCAATCTATGGACTCTTTCAAACGCAAATAGACAATGGATCAACTCAAAGAAAGAAGGTGAAGGCCTGGGCATTAGCTATGGTAGGAACGATAACCGACCTAAAGCAGTCCCCCTACCCCGCGCGCACAGTTTGGGATCAGCGGCATCGCAGACTCTTCCAGGGTGTTCCACCTTTGCCAGTAAATATCAATGACATGAAAGGTATGGTATAACAACTGCAGTCAATACATGCACTGAAGCGAATTTGGGAGGAATGTTCATATTGGCGTGTGGTGCTTCCGGTAGTGTTCGCTTTGAGCACTTCTAAAGCATAACATAAAACTTTAAAGTTACATACAACACTTGTGTTCATCTATGTATAGTATTTTTTAAAAATATAACGCAATGGTTTTGGCGCAGTCTTTTTGAACTTCTTTATATAATAGAATCTAGTAATTCGAAGTGTATTTTTTTTTAAATATTGTAATTTCAGGCCAACGGGATTCAAATCTGGCTTCGCCCTGTTGTTCCTGCAGGAAGTTATGCTTTCGCCATTCTTAACCTCAATGATGGCGGCTACGCTTCATCCGTGTCCTTCTCATTGGCTGGTTTAGGCGTCCCTGGCAACGATCACTACTACTTGAATGAAGTGTTCAGCGGGCTTTATCTTGGCGGCTACAATGTAAATGACACATTTACCGTCAAAGTGGATGTATCCAGTGTGTTCTTTGGAAAGTTTAAAAAGTGGGGATAAAAAGACCCTAACAAATAGTCGTCTATAAATAGTTTGTATAGGATGAAAACGTTGTTGCTGACCTGACATTTTTAATAATAATATAGGCCAGTGCTGTTGTTTCTTTTTTTAAATATAAATAGAACATATATAATTAACAATGATTATAATCTGTGTTTCTTATCAATTTCACTGTAAAGATCATGTCTTGTATCACACAAGGATATACATACAATTTTTAGGTTCATAGATTTTTTGGCAGCCATAATTTAAAAAAATACAATGACTTTCGGACTATTGCTTAAAAAAAACGCATGCTAGGGCAAACTAGGACGACAGCCATATCACAAGATCCACAAGGCAGTGGCGTAGCTAGGAATTAGCCATCATTTGGGGAATGGGTGGGTGGGGGCTTTGCATCTTCAGCGCCCCCTGCATTTTGACATTCGACATCATGACATGAGATAATGACATAATATTTAATATTTAATGTAAAACAAAATTCGAACTCCCCTCATGTGGGGCCCCGGGGGATTTTCTAATTCTCCAATACCCCCACCACTGCTACGCCACTGCCATTAGGCTCGCAACGGTTTTTCTGCAATCTGCAGGGAGCAGTCCTAGTCAAAGAAGAAAAAGAGGCAGATAAAAGAAGCAGTGGGAAGCAGTCAAGGAATGGACAGGCCTGTCAATGAAAGAGACTTTTTATCCTGGCAACTCTTTTTGTGTTGAAATTGTCATGTTATAATATTTTAGATTTATTCGCGTATTTTAAAGAAAAACTTATTCAATTTTAAATGTGTAGATCTAATTGAAAAAAGGAGATATATCTTGAACACATGGTTGAACACTATGGAATGCCGTCCCTTTACTGCGTAATACTGAGATCTTAGAGAACATTCTCTTTCAATTCTTAATCTACATTTTCTACACTCTCACTGGCCATGGTAACAACACAACTACTGGAAGTATACACAAATATGTACGATATAGGAGCACGCACTAAAAAACAACTTTCCATCCTCAAAAACTCGTTATCATTCTTTGGAAAAACAAAAAAAGGAGGGGGGCCGTATCGTGGCCGTTGTGTGGAAAGCGAAGATAAATTACCACTCATTATCACATTGTCATACCGCATTGTCTTGTCATATTGCCCTACTATAGCGATTCCCAAACTTTTGGCCTAAGTGTACCCCTTTTATAGTTTTTGTAATTCTGAGTACCCCTCCTCCCCCCCCCCCCCCACCACCCAAAATGAGTATTTAAAAAATCAGCATAGTTAATGAGGTGCTACGCGTACCCTCTCCATAGTATTCCCGAGCCCCTGGGGAAACGTGTACTCCACTTTGGGAAGCACTGCCCTAATACAATGTCCTACCACATTTTCCACTCCCACTGGCCTACCACGTTTTTCAACCACATTGACCTACCACGTTTATCAACGACATTGACCTACCACGTTTTCTAACCACATTGACCTACCACGTTTATCAACCACATTCACCTATCACGTTTTCCAACCACATTGACCTACCACGTTTTCCAACCACATTGTCCTACCACATTTTCCAACCACATTGTCCTACAACATTTTCTAACCACATTGACCTACCACGTTTATCAACCACATTGTCCTACAACATTTTCTAACCACATTGAGCTACCACATTTATCAACCACATTGACATACCACGTTTTCTAACCACATTGACCTACCACGTTTTTCAACCACATTGACCTACCACGTTTTCCAACCACATTGACCTACCACGTTTTCCAACCACATTGACATACCACGTTTTCCAACCACATTGACCTACCACGTTTTCCAACCACATTGACCTACCACGTTTTCCAACCACATTGTCCTACCACGTTTTCCAACCACATTGACATACCACGTTTTCGAACCACATTGTCCTACCACATTTTCCAACCACATTGTCCTACAACATTTTCTAACCACATTGACCTACCACGTTTTCCAACCACATTGTCCTACAACATTTTCTAACCACATTGACCTACCAAGTTTATCAACCACATTGACCTACCACGTTTATCAACCACATTGACCTACCACGTTTTCCAACCACATTGACCTACCACGTTTTCCAACCACATTGACCTACCACGTTTTCCAACCACATTGACCTACCACGTTTTCCAAGCACATTGTCCTACAACATTTTCTAACCACATTGACCTACCATATTTTCCAAACACATTTTCCAACTATATTGTCCTACCACATTTTTATAACATATTGTCCTTCCACATTGCCGTATCTCATGACCTACTACATTGTCCTACCATATTTCTCTAAAACGTTGTCCTACCATATTTTACAAAGACATTGCCCTACCACATTTTCCAACCACATTGTCCTACCCTAATTTCCAACCATACTGTCCTACCACATTTTCCAACCATACTGTCCCACCACATTTTTCAAATACACTGTCCGACCACATTGTCCTACCACATTTTCCAATCACACAGTCCTACCCTATTTTCCAACCACGTTTTCCAACCACATTAACCTAACACATTGCCGTACCACAATGTCACCATTAAGTACCTTTAAAAGACTATATTTGCTGAGCGTCTGAGCATAGTAGGACATATCTCACTACCTCGCGCGAGATCATTATCCCATGTCGGATGTTGTCATCGCTTTGACGTCAGTGTCATCAATCTCGCACTCCGTTATTAACAGGCCTGTTATCATTGCAGAGGTCAGCAGGTCAATTAACATTTTGACAGGTTTTAGTCAGAGTGGGAATACACGGGGGGGGGGATTGGAGAGGGGTTGAGGATAATAAGCTCTATACGTCTAGTCACGCTAGTGGATGAACCAGCGTTTCTACACCTTTTACTAGTAACAGTAACACCATGACAAAAAGGGTAGACAGCCTAAGGCCAACCGCTAGGCTTATATCTTGATGTAAGCTGTAAGCTGCCCCAGACGCGTCCTAGCGCCAATCATTGATTAACAGCTGCGGTCACAGGTTGGGCATATGTAATCACCAGGTGCCGTTGCATTTTCACCCTTCTTTCTACTACTGTTGTGTATGGCATCAGCAATCCGGTACCCTTCCTTTATGCTTGGTCTCCATTTGTATCTATCCAGTGCCACTTTTCCCCAGCTGCTAGTGTCGATTTGGAAGAGCTTCATGTCGCGTTTGCATAGGCCTACATTCCTACATCTGTACCTATACCGTAAAAGTGCTCCTGCTTTCTGTTAGATCAACATACAGAATATTATGTCTTGTGGAAGTCGACCTAATGGCATTCTATGAACATGACCAAACCAAAGCGTCTGCTACTGATAACAGGGCGAATGTCCTGACATTCTGCTCTTCGTAGCACTTCCTCATCGGTTATCTTATCTTGCCACCTTATTTAAAAAATCCGCCTCAGGCATCGGAGCTGGGAGATATTCAGCTTTGTTTTCCTGCCATGCAAAGAAATCCTCGTTCATAGGAAGTGAAATCGCATCAACTACTGTGAATCAATCATCTGGAAGAAGGTTTCTGTGCTGCATTTTCAAAAGCAGTTTAAAAAAATGGTCTGCTCGAATCAGGATTTGAACTTAAGCCTACTTATAAAAATTAAAGGTTTCATTGAAACCATTAATTACCATTGTTAGTTTGAAATCTTGTCGAACTACCTATATTCATTGTGTCACTTTCCTTATATATAAATAAAATAAAGCAATTACGTCTGGTTGATTAACGTTTACACCATAAGCAATAGATATAGTCTCTGGTTTACACATATAAATAAATAAATAAATAAATAAATATATATATATATAGTAGTGTCACTATTGCGGAACAGTTTGATGCTACATTTAGTTTCGAATTTTTTGCTCCGTAATGGTTAGACATATGGAAAAAATAAAAGAATCTAGGCATTTTCCATCCATTTTCTGATAAAAAAAGACGCATTGTTTAGTTTCGCAACAAATATTTACATTTTACCTTCAAATCGACTGTGATATGGTCAGTCACAATTACGGAACATGATTTTTTAAGAAGTCACTATTGCGGAAGACAGTAAAAATGTCGGAGCAAAGTATATAAAAAGCACATATTTTATTAGATAGGGAGGACAATTAATTATAAATTTAAGCCATTCAATGAGGATAGATTAAAAATAAATAAACACTATTTAATAAAACAAAAACGCAAAGATGTTAAAAAAAATAACTTGGCCAAAAATTTAATTGATTTACAATATAATTAAATCATACTCAGTAATCCATGGGCGTAGCCAGGATTTTTTTTCTTTTTTTTTACCCCCTCCCCCCCCCCCCCCCGCGGACAAAATATATTTATATGTATGCTTGTGTCTGTGTACATAATCTTTATTACATTCTGACCCTTCATTTTTTCGGAAGACGTTTATTGTGCCCTAGAATAGGTTCTTCCTGGAGTTAGTGGAAAAATTGTAGACTCCACGCCATAGCCAGCAAGGGGGTCTGGGGGAGCGCTAGGAGCTCCCCCAGCGCGGGGCGAAGCCCCGCCGCCAAGCATTATTTCTGGTATTGAAAGCCAAAAAAATGCATATTCTGAGGTATCTAAGGTGCATTTTCCTGCTATTAAAAAGTTTTATTTCAAAAACCTAATGAGCTATTTTTACTGACTTAGACCCTCCCGCGCCGTTCGGCGCATTTGCCGTCAAGCTGTTTCCACAAAAATCTGTCACTGGTAATGTCTAAAGCCTCTTCCCACCTGCTCTGAGGACCTCCACGAATGTGTGGCGCCAATTTGTACTAGGATGTCATTGCAACTCTTATTATGCGTAATTCATTTAGTCGGAGAACATGTCCCGCAAACCTCTTGCGACGCTCTGTCACAATCTTACTAAGGGGTCGACTCCCAGTTCGGCAGGATTTCCTTGATTTAGACCCGATCTCTATAACTGACTCCTAAAATCCTTCTTAGCCATCTTTGTTGAGCCACATTAAGTGTTTTTCAATTTCGGCAGATGACTATTCACTGCACTTTATTAATGGAGCCACGCCACTGGTAGAAATGTGTAACCTCTCTTGAATACGATCTTGAAATCAGGTGACTGTAGTTTGCTTTAGATTTTATATAAAGGGAAGTTTTATCGTGAAAATAATCTGTTGGGGGTTTTAAACTAAAAAGTCTCTGGAGTTGTTGTTTTTTTAAAATTCGAAACCCCATTTAGCTACGGTCGTGGAATTTGGTAACTGTAGTTTGCTTTAGAATAATATTGAAGATAGAGGTTTTCCACCTCAAAACGCTCTGAAGGGGTATTTTAAACTCAAAACAATCTGTAGGGGTTTTAAAAAGCCAAGTGTAGGAGAGGGGTTTAAACTCTAAACCCCCAATTGGCTTGGCTACGCTCAAATAATTTTAGTGTGTACTTTGCTTTTTTTTATATTGAAGAGGTATTTTTTAGCATCAAACCTCTCTGAAGGGGGGTTTTAACTCAAAACCCCTTTCGCTGCGCTCATAGATTTTAGAGTGTGTAATTTGCTTTTTTTTTATATTGAAGAGGTATTTTTTAACTTCAAACTCCACTGGAGGGGAGTTAAAACTCAAAACAACTTTAACTACACTCATGGAATTTTGAGTGTATAATTTGCTTTGTTTTTAATATTAAAGAGGTATTTTTTACTTTCAAACATCGCTGAAGGGGGAATTAAACTCAAAGCTGAGTCAAAACCCATTTAGCTAAGCTCATAACATTTTGAGTGCGTAATTTTTTTTTTTTCATATTGAAGAGGTATTTTTAGCTTCAAACTCCGCTGAAGGGAGGTTTAAACTCAAAACTGAGTCAAAACTTATTTAGCTAAGCTGATAACATTTTTGTGCGTAATTTATTTATTTTTATATTGAAGAGGTATTTTTTAGTTTCAAACCCAACTGAAAACTCAAAACCCTTTGGCTACGCTTATAGAATTTTGAGTGTGTAATTTGCTTTTTTTTTACATGGAAAATGGTATTTATCGTAAATTTTGGAGGGGGGTTAAAATCAAAATCATTTGCATTTTTTTTTTGTTTTGTTTTGTCGTAGAGGGGGATTTAACTGCAAAACTATGCATTTTATTCATTCCTTACAACGTACAGAAATACTTTACGAGCCTCGCGTGTAGCAAGGTCATACAGTATATCATAATAATCACGCTCAATAGCTAGAATTACCGAATGTTTCAATCTATCTTTGAGAATTGTTGACCTCAAGTAATTCTTCATTAGTTTGAGGTGCGAGAAGCTTCTTTCACCAGATTACACAATTACGGCTGATGCATAAAGCCGCGCATAAGATTGGCGTTTTCTATGTTGAATGACACCTCAAAATGACAATTTTTGTGTATATATTTCCGTATATTTTAAGGACTTTTTCGTATATTTTGCGATTCCGGGAGATTTTCAGGAGCTCCTGGTAAATCGACAGGAGGGCGCGGGAAATCTGTTTTGTTATAAAATGGTTTAATTTAATAATTGAGGTCGCATAGGTATCAGTGGCCTAAGGCCGGCCCTGCAAAATAGCGGCGTATGCTACACCGCCGGTCGACTAGTACATAAATAAATATTGTGTACCAATAGCTAGGGTCAATAATATCTGCCGTACATAAACTGCATGATACACCTATTTTTCGGTTTATAAATAAATGTGGAAAAACTTTATTTCGTAGCCATCTACCAGCAATTTAATTTTGAAAAAAATCGTGAGGTGTTTACCCAGTTTTTACCTTTTTAATGATAGTCACAATTGTGGAACACTATAGATGTCATTTATTTGACCTGCGCATTTAGCTTAATATTTACATAGTGATTTAGATTATCGGAATTTAAATATGAGTTTGTATTAGTATACATAATTTAAAAACATTTAGAGAATAATATTACATATAATATAAAATTTATGATTACCAGACGCCCAGCAAAAAGAGGACAAATCAAAATATCAAATAATATCATATAGGCCTATATAATATTAATATAACAAAAGAATAATGGAAAATAAAAACTTGTAAGGAAAATCAGGGTAGTGTGACGTCAACTAAATTAAAGAGGTAAAAAATCATAAAGTGACAATGTGTGTCTTAAGCTTTATTAAAATAAAATTAATGTAAAGGATAAAGAGTTCAAGTATTATATAAGACTAATAAATATATGTTTTATATAGGCTTTGTTCCGACATTTTTACCGTGTTCCGCAATAGTGACTTCTTAAAAAATCATGTTCCGTAATTGTGACCGACCATATCTCAGTCGATTTGAATGTAAAATTTAATATCTGTTTAAAAACTAAACAATGCGTCTATTTTTATCGGACAATGGATGGTCAATGCCTAGATGCTTTTAGTTTTTCCATAGGTCTAACCATTACGGAGCAAAAAATTGAAAACTAAAAGTAGCTGCAAACTGTTCCGCAATAGGGACTCTATAGTGTTTCGCTATTGTGACTATCTTCAAACAGGTAAAAATTGGGTATAAACACTTCCCAATTTTTTTAAAATTCAATTCCTGATAAATGGCTATGTATTGACGTTTTCCCACATCTGTTTAAAAAACGAAAATTAGGCGTATCATGCAGGTGATGGGTCATTATCATTTTAAAAAGCCCTGACCTATGTGGTTCTCCTGGTACGTAAAAAATAATGGACGATTTCACACCTGTCAACTTTAACCTGGAGTCAAAATTAATCTACTGCTGTGAAAGGAAAATCCGCATATTGGAACTGTAGAAAAATTGACAATGCGCAGTACCATTACAGTAGGTTAGCAAAAAATTTCAAAATAAAGTAGATTTTGACTAATTTCGACGCGCTGTTCCGCAAACATGCCTGTTCCGCAATAGTGACTCTATTATATAGGTCTGTGAACTATATCTAAAATCAGCTTACATTGTCATGTGACATACAGATGTCACATGATTTGAAGTCAATTTTTTTTTTCAACTATTCAGTCTATTGTAATACTAATATAATAGATTAATAGATCTAGATTCTAGATCTAGTCTAAAGTAGGTAAAATCGTAAGTAATTGCATTATTACAAACAAAATGTCCTCACACCATACCAACATGGCTTTAGGAAATATAGATCATGTGAAACACAACTAATAGGACTAATTGATGATTTTACTAAAGACTAAAGGTTTAGTCAGTTTAGACTTTAGTCTTTAGACTTTAGACAGTTTAGATAATAGTGAACAAATTGTTACAAATAGATGCTATCTTACTAGATTTTTCTAAGGCTTTTGACAAAGTTCACCACCATAGTTTGCTTAAAAAATTGCAATATTTTGGCATTAATGGTCCACTGCATCAGTGGATTAAAGATTTTCTGATAGGGAGAGAACAAACTGTAATAATAAATGGCTCTAAATCAACACCGACAACAGTAAACTCAGGTGTACCTCAAGGAACAGTCTTGGGTCCACTACTATTTTTAATTTACATAAATGATTTACCAAATTGCATTACTTCATTAACAAAAGTCAGATTATTTGCAGACGATTGCATAATATATAGAACAATAAAAACAACACAAGACACAGATATTTTACAAATAGAATTAGATGAATTACAGAAATGGGAATCAAATTGGAGCATGTCTCTCCACCCAGAAAAATGTCAGTTGTTAAAAGTAACAAAAAAACTAAAACAAATTAATTCCACTTATCTTATTCATAGCAAACCAGTAACATAGACTAAAAACGCAAAATACCTAGGTGTTATAATAAATGAAAAACTGTCATGGAATCCACATATTGATGAAACTATAAAAAAATCAAACAAAGCATTAGGATTTATTAAAAGAAATTTCTATAAATCAAATAAGAACATAAAACTAAAATGTTATTTAACCTTGGTTAGGCCAATAATAGAATATGCATCGTCTGTTTGGGACCCCTCAACTCAAGAAAACATTAAGAAACTTGAACAGACTAAAATAGAGCAGTGAGATTCATAACAAACGAATATTCACATTTGACTAGAGTAACACCTATAGTAAAATCATTAAATTTAGAAATCCTTCAGGGCAGAAGACTCAAAAGTAAAGTAGCAATTATACATAAAACACTGAACCATAATCTTCAAATACAAAAACAAAATCTAATAAAATACTCAGAAAGACACAAAAGAACATTCCTCGTCCCATATGCTAGGACAAATTTGTACCAATTCTCCTTCTTCCCTAGTGCTATTAGAGCATGGAATGGGTTGCCTGAGCTAGCCAGGAAAACCAGTGACTTGGCAGAATTTAAGTCATTGGTTAATATGCATGACTAAATGCATGACGCGTAGGACATAATCATCTTCTTTTTTGAAGTAACGTCTGTATTATATAAGATAAGAAGATAAGATTATATCTATTCTAATTTTATTAAAAATTTTGAAAACGACTAGATCTATCTTGATCTAGATATTTTCTAGAGTCTAGATATAAATATAATAAAATAAATCTAACACTAAGTCTGTCTAAGTAGATCTAGTAAGAATAAATTATAAGATCATAAGGTAGACCTCACAACTCAGACATAGGGATAGTGTGATATAGACATCAGACCAGATCAGGGTGATCAGCAGTCAAATAGACTAAATAATATGAATTAAGTATACTTAATAATTAATACAAGACTACAATGTTAGAAATCTATAATTAAATAGTTAAATAATATGGAAAGAGAAAGGCTTAGCCCTTGGGCCTTGGCACCGAAATCAGACTGATGCGCTCCCTGGTCATTGCCACATTTGTATATGCTTGTGAGTCTTGGACACTGACTGCAGAGCTATAGAGGAGGATCCTAGCAATGGAATTGAGATGCTACAGAAGGATCCTAGGTATCACATTCAAAGACCGCATCACTAATCAAGAGATTAGAGACAGGGTTACTTCAGCGATTGGACCCCATGATGACCTGCTAACTATCGTAAAAAAATGCAAACTTAAAATCTATGGCCATATTACAAGATCTTCAGGGCTCGCAAAGACCTTCCTTCAGGGAACAGTACCAGGAAAAAAGAAGAAGAGGCAGACAGAGAAAGCGATGGCAGGACAACATAAAAGAATGGACGGGCCTGCTATTGAAAGAGGTTCTAATTAAGGCAAAAGACAGAGGAATGGAGAAAGATGGTCGACAAATCTTGCATTGTGCCCCAACTGTCAAATAGACTAAGGGATAGGTAAAGGTCAGTTGCTGAGAGGTTAAGCGCTTGACTTCCGAACTGGGGTCCCGGGTTCAAATCCTGGTGAAGATTTGAATTTTTAATATCGGTATCTTCGGGCGCCTCTGAGTCCACCCAGCTCTAATGGGTACCTGACATTAGTTGGGAAAAGTAAAGGCGGTTGGTCGTTGTGCTGGCCATGACACCCTCATTAACCATAGGCCACAGAATTAGATGACCCTAACATCATCTGCCCTAAGTCTGAAAGGGGAACTTTACTTTTTTTTTTAAATAGGTAAAGGTAAAAGATCATTTCTAGAATCTAGATGATGATAGATCATAGACTGTAGATCTAGATTCTAGAATAGATAGATCTATATTACTATAAAATAGATTATTTACCATTATCCCCTGCTATTTGGGCTTGGACATAATGATTTTTAATGAAAAGAAGGAACAAATCTTTGTCTTTGTTTCTCAGATCTAGCTTTATGTTGATTGACACTGGAAATAGTCAGATAGAACAAGTTCACCCTTTTATTTTAATCTTATGAAAGTTACATGAATATTCAATATATTGAGCAATCAAGTTATGAAAATATTACATTGAATAATAGAATTCTAATCTTGAACTGGTTGTTTATCTTATTTTCAAACATAACCCTCTTAAATTCTTCCATTCACATAAGACATATGAGGTCAAGATGGCAGTGTTTCACTTCCTGTGCTGCTTACTTGCTTTTGTTGTTGCTGTTAATGGACTTGATAATGGCCTAGCTAGAACACCGCCTATGGGATGGTTGTCATGGCAAAGATTTCGCTGCAACATCAATTGTGATCAAGATCCATTGAACTGTATCAGGTATTATAAATGTATATAAATATATATATTTTACATTTTCATACTTATTCTTAAGAACCAACACACAAAAAAAGTAAAATTGAACTACTTTGACTTGGTTATAATTTTTAAAGCAACTTACCTTTATGCATTTATTATAAAAATATTTATACAATGCAACTATTTTTTTACAAACTTTGTCAAACTTTGCAGCATTTTATGATGAGATATTATTCAAGGATGAGGAATAAAATTAAGAAAATGCTAGTCTATTCTAAAGATTCACTTTTATGAATCTTTTAAAATTGTACCTAAAAAAAAATTAAATGTTTACAGCGAGAGACTGTACAAAGATATGGCTGATCGTTTAGCTGCAGATGGGTACAAGGAGGCTGGCTATGTTTATGTGAACATTGACGATTGCTGGGCAGCAAAGCAGCGTGACCCAGTTACAATGAAACTTATCCCTGATCCTAAACGATTTCCAAGTGGCATTAAAGCATTAGCTGATTATGTAAGTGTTTGTCACTCATACATTCTGCAAATGTCATAGTAAACAATTTCACTTACCATGATTAAATTATCATTTTTCTTTTACCACTTCTCAAAACGGAGGTGCTACTTATCAGATAAATTACAGCACAAGCTTTTTTTTTTTTTTTTTTTTTAAGCTTGATTTTTACTTTTTGAAACAAATTTTCAAACTAAAATTATTGAATTTTAAATCATTATACACAAGAGGAATTCAAAGTAGAGTGCAGAGTTATTTTTTTGAAAGCAGTATAGTATGTACATTATTATTGCCACTGTTGCGAACAGTGACACACAGGTTCATTAATTTATACACTGAAACTCATACATATAGTAACTTTTGGGGTTTAACCTTTATTCCTTTATTAGGTTCAGTTCACAGAGTTAAAAAATTAATCCAAATAAAACAAAGTGCAAATCACAGTAATAAATACAGTATACACCCAATGAATGCTAAAATACGCTTGATAAATGTTAAGCTAGTAGAAATGTAGTACAATGAACAGACATGAATGGAGCTCAATGAAAGTACTGACTCAGATAGATGCACTCTTTTCCTTTTTTATAGTTTTTGTATAGTTTGTTCATGAAGCAGTGTTTACTTTCAATCCTTTCTTATTCTTTCATACTGACCAGTCAGACAGAGTCTTTTGTCTCATTTATTTAAAAATTTTTTTTTTTATTGTACATAGTGTACAGGCAAACTAAATGCTGATATACAACTTTTTAAAATTCAGTTTAACATTGAATTTAATCTTTATCTTGGTTTAATTATTCCAAAAGGGAAACTATAATCTAAAGATTTTGTCACATTAAATATTTTATAAAATTTAGCATAGTGGGCAAAAAATGTGCCATATTATGTATGACATCCAGTAGTTATCTTTGGCTGATTGTGTATGTTAAGATTTCTAAATTTTCTGTTCATGTTGGCTGTTTGCCCCGTAACACTTTGACTAGTTAGTAGAATTTAAGCAATTTGAAACATTTGACTTAAATTTTCTTTGTTTCTAATTTTCAGGTGCACAGCAAAGGGTTAAAGCTTGGAATCTATGGTGATATGGGAACATTTACTTGTGGAGGTTACCCTGGAAGTAAGTTTACCATGGCTACAGATGCTCAGACATTCGCTGAATGGGAAATCGACTCTTTTAAAATGGATGGCTGCTACTCCACCACTGACGACTTCTCCACAGGTGAGACATCATCTCTCTCTCTCTTTTATGTCCCTTGTTCAATTTCAGGTATAATTTTTCTCCACCAATATAAAGAAAAAAGTGGTGTTTTGTTAATGACAGTTTCTTAGAGCACATTCCAAGTTGCAGTTAATTTTAGGATAAAATTTATTTTACCAACTTATCATTTATTTTGTAATTGTATTTTTATTTCTAATGTTTGTGTTTTAACTTGGCCTACAATTTAGTAATTTAATTTCTGAAACATTTTATTTCTTCTAGCGTATCCAATCATGGAGTTTTATCTAAATCAGACTGGGCGTCCAATCCTGTTTAGCTGCAGCTGGCCTGCTTATGAAATGTCCTTTAATGTGAGTGGCATACTTTTGTTATTAGAGTAATCCTCGATAGTCCTAACAATTTATAACTTTAAAAAGGAATTTTGTTTATAAAGTTGAAAGACTACATTTATAGGTAGTCCTTGATAAATGTCAGGGTTACGTTTCAACAGCTCTGTGGTTAAGCCAATGTATCTCCATGTTACATGTATATTTTCTCCAATAGTATTTGAATGCACAGAAGTAATTATTGTGTACTGCAGTATTTATATTTAAGTTTAATAACATGATAATTGGATTGGTAATTGCAATTAAAAATAAAATGCCCTCCCTCCTAGTAAAAATTTACTGACTTTGCCCCCCCCCCCCCCCCTGCTATCATACCTTTGAAATGTTGTTATATGATGAAATAAATGGGTCAGTTGTCAAGCCGCTTATAAATTGAAGTGGACCCATTATTAAGCCAAGAAAACATTTATACAATTTCTTTTTCTATTTTAAAAGCTAGTTGATTAATTTGTTCCTATTGCTAGATTAATTGTTGTATGTTGTCTAGAAAAAAATAATTAATCAGAACATACCTTTTTTTTTTTTAAACATAGAATCAATTTAAGGTACAGGAACAATATGGCAATATCATATGTATTAGGTTGGTAGTTAATTTTGATTTTACTATTACATTTTACATTTCCAGCCCAATTATCCTAAAATCGCTAAGTATTGCAATATCTGGAGAAACTTTGACGACATTGATGACTCTTGGGACAGTGTGAAAAGCATCATTAAGTATTATGGAGATGATGCATACAATTTTAGCTCTGTTGCTGGACCTGGAAATTTCAATGATCCAGATATGGTTAGTGTTACGTATCTAGGCATTGTTTTTTTTTCTTTGACCTGTTGCGGTCGAGAGACGGGGAGGTTGTCTGCCCCTTGTGTAATAAGTTTTTATTCGTCAAGCCACACAGACAGTGTGACCGGTCCTTGACCTATGTGTGTACCTCTGGTTGAAAGGAGGGTGGTTTTTTTTTTTCTTCTGTCTTTTTGAAGAGCGTTCTAGATCTGGGTGTTGATGACTTATTCTGTTCTAGAAATTACTAGATTTGTCTTGAGATCGACGCGCGGTAGATTATATAAAGACCGCCCGCGTAACGTTGACAGACAGACATACGGAGACAGCCGTGAGACAGAATAGCGGAGACATTGCGTGACCCGTGCGTGGTATACCGTTTATCGTGTAAGTTAAGTTTTTTCTTTTTCAAGGCCTTGCTTGTATTTGTAATTATATTTTCAAACTCTTGTATTGTAATATTTTTACATGCCATTTTTGTAAAAGGGTTTTGGTCAATCCTTCCAATTTGTATTGAGTAAATGTTTTTTTTTTTTTGCTTTATGTGATACAGTTAAAAGTACTATTCGAGTTATCTTTTATTAAACATTAAGTTGATATTTTACCTTCCGATTTCTTGTGTCATTTTTTTTTTTTTGTTATTCATTGTAAGTCTTTGATTAAATTCAGACTTAAGATAAGTGACACAACTGCTTTTCTATTGTCACGTTCCCCTAGGCAAGCCATTTAAAAGTAGAATTCAATTCGTAATACGTGACAAAAGAAGTTTGAGGGCTTTCGTCCCGGATATTTTTCTGAACCTATTTTCGTCTTACTTGAGTAATTTTGTAAAGGCGAAGTTGACTTTAACAAAAAATTTTTTTTTGTGTCAAAGAGTCGGAAGTAAAGTATCAATAGTATTGACCAAACTCTCTTAAGGTTTTTTGTTGTACTGATTTTGTACTGTATATTTACATTGTATACATATTTTTGCTTGTAATAGTTGCTAGTTAGTCATGGATATTCAGGTTTTTCTTGCAAATCCCTCTGTGGAAGAGCTTGATGCTTTTACTAGGAAGGAACTGGTCCTTATTTCTAAACATTTAGGGTTAAAAATAAAATCAAATGCCCTTAAACAAGAAATCAGAGATAACATTGTAATCCATTATGTAGACGAGGAAGTGTTTTCTGAAGACCTTTTAGAAACCCTTAGACCCGATGAGGGTAAATCAGATGTAGAACTTCAGATAAAATTAAAACAAATGGAAATAGAAGCCCAGTTAGCTTTAAAAGAGAAGGAAATTATCTTGGGGAAACAAAAAGAATTAGAGCTTGCGGCTAGAGAGCAGAGAGAAATTAAACAAAAAGAATTAGAGCTTGCAGCGGCTAGAGAGCAGAAAGAAATGGAAATGAAATTACAAATAGAGTTAAAAAAATTAGAGTTAGCTGCTAATGTAAGACCAGATTCTTCCCCTGCCAGTCATACTGCTGAAGCAACAAAATTTTTGAAAATAATTCCACGCTTTAATGAAGCCACAATTGACAATTATTTTCCACAATTTGAACATGAAGCCACAATTGACAATTATTTTCCACAATTTGAACTTGCTGTGAAAAATTTTAATGTACCTGAAACTTTGTGGCCCACTTTGCTGCAAACAGTTTTGACTGGTAGAGCTGCAGAGGTATTTTGTTCTTTGACCATTGAACAACAAAAAGATTATAATGTTGTTAAGGCCTTAATTCTTAAGGCATATGAACTTGTTCCAGAAGCTTACCGAAAGCAGTTCAGGGATTGTCGCAAATCGGATGGCCAAACCCATGTAGAATTCCTGCGGGAAAAGGAGCGACGCTTTGAAAAATGGCTCACTTCCAAGGAAATCGGCACCGACTTTGCCAAATTCAAGAACCTAATGCTGATGGAAGAGTTCAAGAGTTGTGTGCGGCTGGACGTCCGTACGCATATAGCTGATCGTGGCGAGGAAGATGTGCACAAGGCTGCAGTGTTGGCAGACGATTATATAATATCACATCAATTTGCCAAGTATACGACGGATGTCAAGCCAAAACAAGTCAAACAGCCTGAGTCCACTGCTAGCAACTCCATCAAGAACAGCAGTACAAATGACAGAAAACCTACTACAAGTAAAGCTACTTGTTCCTACTGCAAACGAGAAGGCCATAAAGTTGACGATTGTTGGAAATTGAGGAAGAGAAACGAAAAAGCTCCTTCAAAAGTCAGCGCTTGCACAGTACAGTGGTCGTCGAGGTTTACTCCCTCATCATCAAGTCATATCAAGAATACCTCGACACCACCTGTTTCAAATGTATTGACTGTACAAGACTCTCCGAAAATGTCTCCACGGTGTTCAAATGACTCAACAGTGAGTTCTTCAAATTCATCTTTACGATGTTCCAATGACTCAAACAAGAGTTTTTCAAATACATCAAGCCGATGTTCCAATGACTCAAACAAGAGTTTTTCAAATACATCAAGCCGATGTTCCAATGACTCAAACAAGAGTTTTTCAAATACATCAAGCCGATGTTCCAATGACTCTATCCAGAGTTCCCATAATACATCACCCCGATGTTCCAATGACTCTATCCAGAGTTCCCATTATACATCATCCCGATGTTCCAATGACTCTATCCAGAGTTCCCATAATACATCATCCCGATGTTCCCATGACTCCATCAAGAGTTCCCATAAGACATCACCCCGATGTTCCAATGACTCCATCAAGAGTTCTCCAAATACATCCAAAAGATGTTCTACTGACTCAAGAAAGAGTTTCTCCACTGCGTCTCCTAGAGATGTCAATGACTCCAGCGAGAGTTCGACCCAAGTCCAGTCTGCATCAACCAAAATTGATGTTTTATTAGAGGATTTTAAGCCTTTCATTTCGGAAGGATTCGTATCACTACCCGGTGATTCTACAAGTCTACGACCTATCACCATTTTGAGAGACACAGGTGCCTCACAATCGTTACTTTTAGAGGGTATCTTGCCCTTGTCTAAATCATCATCGACTGGGAAGAGCATCCTGTTACGAGGCGTAGAGCTTGGATGTATAGATGTGCCTCTACATCTAATCGACATAAAGTCAAATCTCATTACTGGACCGGTTGTTGTAGGTGTCCGACCAACATTACCATTGGAAGGCATCTCGTTGCTGTTAGGCAATGACTTAGCAGGTGGAAAGGTGATAGCCGAACCCATCGTCACTCAAACACCCGACTTATCTGCCACACCCGAGGAAGACCTAGAGTTATATCCAGCGTGTGCAGTAACAAGGGCAATGAGGTTGAAAGCATCTCAAGAAGAGAACGTCATCAAAGCCAACAGTAACCACGATGATGTGGACTTGAGCACCACATTCTTTGCTTCTCTTGAAGAAGAACAAACGCCAAATTCTGAAAAGCCAGCATCAACTCGAAAACAGTTGATTGGGGACCAAAAGAAGGATCCAGAGCTCGCCAAACTCTGAGAAACCGCAATGACATCACAAGAGGCAGAGCTAGCATCAACGTGCTACTACATCCAAGATGATATGCTCTTCAGGAAATGGAAACCTCCAGACGCATCCAACGAAGAAGAATGGAGAATATGCCATCAAATAGTGTTACCAGAAAGATACCGAGCGTACATCATGAATCTGGCTCATGACACACCAATGTCAGGTCATATGGCATCCACAAGACATACCACAAGATTATGTCACACTTCTTCTGGCCACGTTTGAAGAAAGATGTCATCCAGTACTGCCGATCCTGTCATGCCTGTCAGATGGTTGGCAAGCCAAATCAAAAGATCCCTGTTGCTCCTCTGAAGCCGATTCCAGCCTTTGAAGAACCTTTCAGCAGAGTACTTATTGACTGTGTTGGTCCTCTCCCAAGGACAAAAGCTGGCAACCAATACCTGTTGACCATTATGTGTGCTTCAACTCGTTTTCCTGAGGCTATTCCTCTAAGGAACATAAAAGCATCAAACATTGTGAAGGCCTTAATCAAGTTCTTTACTCTATTTGGTCTACCAAAGTCCATCCAATCGGACCAAGGAACGAATTTCACGGCCAATCTTTTCAAGCAAGTCATGACTCAGTTGGGCATCAAACACTGCATGTCGAGTGCGTATCATGCCGAGTCGCAAGGCGCTCTTGAACGATTCCATCAGACTCTCAAGAACATGATCCGAACCTATTGCTTTGAGCACGAAAAAGACTGGGACGAAGGAATCCACATGCTGCTGTTTGCAACCCGTGAATCCGTCCAGGAATCGTTGGGATTCAGCCCTTTTGACTTAGTCTTTGGCCATTCGGTGCGCGGTCCCTTGAAATGTATAAAAGAGACTTTGTTGTCACCAACAGCCATTGAAGGACTTTTAGACTATGTAAGTAAGTTTAAAACTAGACTTTATGATGCTTGTGTTCTGGCCAAAAATAATTTACAAAACACCCAATCCAGCATGAAACGCTGGTATGATAGAAAGGCCCGTGTTAGAGAATTTTCTCCCGGGGATAAGGTGCTTGTATTTTTGCCCATACCAGGTCAACCCTTGCAAGCCAGATATTTTGGTCCCTATGAAATTGAGACCAAAATTAGTGACCTCAATTACACAATCAAAACTCCTGACCGTAGGAAAAAGACTCAGCTATGTCATATAAACATGCTGAAGCCTTATGTATCTCGGCCAGATCACTCAGATAAGAGTAATTGTGTTTTAAATACAGTCAAAAGTTGTTCAAATAGCCATGTTTCTCCTATTGATGATGATATTGTAAAGGAGAAATTTGGACAATACAAAATACCTAATTCTTTTGTACTACAGAATTTGGATGTAAAACTGTCTCATCTGTCTTCGACAGAAAGGCCAGTTATCATGAAACTCATTAATGAATTTAATGACATTTTTTCTGATGTACCAAAACAGACTAATGTTATAATGCATGATGTAGATGTTGGCGAGGCTACTCCAGTCAAGCAGCATCCTTACAGGGTCAACCCTGAAAAACTTGCCATACTTAGGTCAGAAATCAAGTATATGCTTGAAAATGACCTCATTGAACCAAGTTCCAGTAGCTGGAGCTCCCCATGTGTCTTGATACCTAAACAGGACAAGACTTATCGTTTTTGTACAGACTACCGTAAGGTAAATGCTGTAACAAAGACCGATTCATTTCCTATCCCTAGGATAGACGATCTCATAGATCGTATTGGTGACGCTAAGTACATCACCAAAATAGACCTACTTTCAGGTTATTGGCAGGTTCCCCTGACTGATAGGGAAAAGGAAATCTCCGCCTTTGTCACCCCTGATGGTCTGTACCAATACAAAGTGATGCCATTTGGCATGAAGAATGCTCCTGCCACTTTCCAGAGAATGATAAATGCCCTGCTTGCTGACATGGAGAATTGCCACGCATACATAGACGATGTAGTAATTTTTAGCCAAGATTTTTCTAGCCATTGTAAACAACTGCATTGTCTTTTTACTAAACTTTTACATGCAAAAATTACTGTAAACCTGAGTAAGAGTGATTTTTGCCAGGCTTCAATCCAATACTTAGGCCATATTGTAGGACAAGGCCAGGTGAAACCTGTAATGGCCAAAGTAGAAGCTATCCAAGCTTTCCCTATCCCTGCTGACCGGAAACAACTCCGAAGATTTTTGGGAATGTCTGGATATTATAGAAAATTTTGCGAAAATTTTTCTGTCATTTCCAGTCCTTTAACAAACCTCCTGAGAAAGAACGTCCGATTTACTTGGACGGATGAATGTCAGAAAGCCTTTAACCAGATCAAGCAGATATTATCTAGCTCTCCCATTTTGATGGCTCCTGACTTCGGAAAACCTTTTAGGTTAGCTATTGACGCCAGTGACACAGGTGTTGGGTCAGTCCTTTACCAAGAAGATAATTTCCAAGTAGAGCACCCTATTTGTTTCTTTTCCAAGAAATTTAATAGACATCAAAGAAATTATTCTACTGTGGAAAAAGAATGTCTTGGGTTGATTCTTTCTATACAACACTTTGATTTTTATATCAGTGGGTCCAGATGGCCACTGGTTGTATTTACTGACCACAATCCCCTTACATTTATCCACAAAATGTCTGGCAAGAACCAACGACTTCTCAGGTGGAGTTTATTTTTACAAGAGTACAACCTAGATCTTAAACACATAAAAGGCAGCGAAAATGTTATCGCCGATGCCTTATCTAGATTGTAAAAAGTATTTTGATGTATATATTTTTTTATATATATCATGATAAATACATTCTGTAATGTAAATATTTTTTGTAGTTCTAAAAAGATTTCCATTTCGTGGAAATGTAAACTTTTTATTTTTAGGAGGGAGGTGTTACGTATCTAGGCATTGTTTTTTTTTCTTTGACCTGTTGCGGTCGAGAGACGGGGAGGTTGTCTGCCCCTTGTGTAATAAGTTTTTATTCGTCAAGCCACACAGACAGTGTGACCGGTCCTTGACCTATGTGTGTACCTCTGGTTGAAAGGAGGGTGGTTTTTTTTTTTCTTCTGTCTTTTTGAAGAGCGTTCTAGATCTGGGTGTTGATGACTTATTCTGTTCTAGAAATTACTAGATTTGTCTTGAGATCGACGCGCGGTAGATTATATAAAGACCGCCCGCGTAACGTTGACAGACAGACATACGGAGACAGCCGTGAGACAGAATAGCGGAGACATTGCGTGACCCGTGACTTAAGATAAGTGACACAACTGCTTTTCTATTGTCACGTTCCCCTAGGCAAGCCATTTAAAAGTAGAATTCAATTCGTAATACGTGACATTAGTATATCGGCAAATATTTAGTTTGTTACTCTTTCGAGTTAATTATTTAATAATTTAAGAGTTGATTGAATAGATTTTTTTCTTTTATAATGAATCCCTTTTTGTTGTTTCAGATTATTATTGGTAATAAAGGTCTAAGTCCATCTCAGGAAGAAGTTCAAATGGCCATGTGGGCAATAATGGCAGCACCATTGTTTCTTTCCAACGATCTCAGAAACATTTCCGAAAGATCTCGTAATTTGATTCTCAACAAAGGTGCAATAGCAATTAACCAAGATCCCCTGGGTATTCAAGGAAAACGCCTTTGGCAGGTTAGAGATTTAGCTCAGACCTAATAAATAAATAAAATAACTTTTAGAATTATTAGATACGCACAGCAGTCTTGCAGGCATGAATACCAACAAAATTTCTCATTGTCTTTGTCATTACAAAGTTCTATAATCCCCTTCTAATTTGTCTTTGCTAATTCCTGTTCCTATTACAAAGAGAAATAATGTTTATGATAATCCGACTGTTTTTTTTTTTTTGTAATAGGAACAGGAATTAGTTGGCATTGGGTCATATATCTTACACTTTTAAGATACCCGGCTTTGGTTTTACCTTGTGCTCGCTTTACTTGCAACTGTTTGTAATTATCAAAACAGTTTCAAAATGACAAATTTATCATGTAGAACAAAAATAATGATCATTCCAGTCTAGACTTTGCAAGTAAAAGGGGACATTGAAGCCATATCTAATATATAAAGTAGTGTAAGGAGTATGTATGTATGTCCCGCATAGAAATCAAATTCGTTTGACCAATCTTGATAAAACTTGGCCTAAATGTTCCTTTGATCATGGCGGAGACTGTAGTGTATGTTTATCCAGCTAGTATGAAATATAAAAATACAGTCATGTGAAAACCAGCAGTTGTGAATATTTTCTGAGTGAATTTTTATCTGAAAGAGCCCAGAAGTTGTTGAGGATATTGTGGTATTTGTTAGTCCTGCTGGCCACATTCCACTTGCACTGTCATAAAATAGTAGCTACGAAACTGAATGAAGCTTGCTGAAATAACTTTTAATTCCATCCTTTCTTAATACTACAGGAAGTCTGCTCTGTTTGCTTTTGATATTAATACTTCAAGTTTAATGAAGACCTTTTATATTAAACCAGACTTAACTATTTCATAATTTTAATATGTTGATGATGATATAAGTACATCATCTGCATCAGTTTTAAATCTATATTAAAAACTTAAAAGTGTTTGTTCTCAAAGCAGGATTTTCTCAGAATGTTTATGTATTTCTGTTTTAATGTTTAGATTGGCAACATTCAAGTTTGGCTGAGGCCAGTGCTACCCAATGGAAGTTATGCAATCGCCATTTTAAATGAAAATAATGGAGGATATCTTTCTCCTGTTACTATCTCCCTTGCTGACCTCGGTGTGGTGGATAATGGAACCTATGTCCTTAATGAAGTGTTCACAGGAAGCTATATAGGTACTTATGGTACCAAGGATTCTCTGGTTATTAAGGTTGATGTATCCAGTGTATTTTTTGGTAAATACACAAGGAAAAGTTAAACATCAATAGAAATAAATTTTTTTTTACTTAGAATGGTAGATTTTAAAGCAGTGTTTTCACAAAGTGTAATATTTGTACTCCATGGACATAGTTTCTCATGACTTTTCTTATCTTCACTTTTATAGGAGTGCTCAAAGGGAACTCATTAGACATTTCTTTTATCACTTTAATTGGATTGAAGGGAAATAATTTGAAATTTCTTATTTATCATTTTTATAGGGAAGTAATTTTTATATTTATAGATATGCTTGAAAAAATTATGGAATGTGAAAATTGACATTTTCTATCTCTAAACATTTGAATTGTCATACAGCTAGAAAACGTATTAATTGAAAACATTATATGCAGTCTTACGTTATGCATTTGAGAAGTCCCATCCAAGATATTTCACATTCTAGAGAAGAAAAAGCTGTAAAAGCACAAGAATACCAACATGACAGGATCCGAATACAAACATCTCCTCCATGATATGTATATATATATATGTATATTTTCTTATTCCAGGACATTTATTAGTCTACTATCATAAAACTTGAATTACAAAGTCGGCTGACTTTTTTGCGTGTATCCAATGTACCAATTTTAAATATTTAATTTTCTATGTATGACATTGTGTATAAATATTACAACTTTGAAAGATGCATGTTATAAGAAAAAGTATTTTTATTATTCACTAATAGTCATGGTCATTTTTCCCAAATGCAATTTAAATATTTAACACTTCAGACACTTTGTTTTTTGCAATTTTGTAAAAAGATGCATTTTGTTATTCAAATTGAGTATTTAAAAAAAAAGAGAATTCTGATATCACAACCAGTAGTTTTCATAAGACAGTATTTGCTTTGTTAGAAATTTAAACATATATTTAAAAAAATCTATTATTACAGTTATTATTATTATTTTTATTAGTTTTTTTGTTTACAAAGAGAACACCATTTTATGGGACGACATTTTACTAGACTTACCAGTACTAAAAAGATTTTTACCATTTTTTTTTCTATTTCTTAAGCTTGCTATGCAACTATTTCTCCACTTTAAATTAGTAAATTTATTAATTTAAATTATAATCATTTGTTCCTTTTTTTTGTGATTAGTTGCACTACATATGTTTGTTGCTTCACTTGTAGTATTTGGCCTAGTTTGAGATGCCTATATAGGGCAGCACCATTGCATGTGTGTATAGCTTTTAAATCAGTGCCACATGTGTCCATTTGTTTAATTACAAGATTTAATAGTTTTGACCAATGTGTGAGATAGTATTTTTTTTTTTTTTTAAGTAATGTGACCACCCTTTTATTGTTAACAATTAATTTTGTTTATTATTGATATGCAAGGGAATTTGAAGGGTGGATTATAAATAGTTAAAATCCTTTTTTGTTTTATTATCCTTCTTGGCTTCCAAACTGGGGATCTGAGATTTGAATCCTGGCGAAGACAGGGATTTTTAATTTCTGGATCTTTGGCATCCATTTGAGCCTACCAACTCTATTGGATACCTGACATTAGTTGGGGGAAAAGTAAAGGCATTTGGTCATTGTGCTGGCCACATGACACCCTTGTTAATCATGGGCCACAAAAACAAATGTTCTTTACATCATCTTCCCTAAAGACCACAAGGTCTGAAAGGGGTCTTGTCTCAGAGCAATAGTTTAGAGATATAGGTCTTGTCTCAGAACTTTACTTTACCGATGTGATCTCTCTGTTCAATTTTCGCAGTAGGGTTATTAAAGCAATCATTTATTAAAAATTAATTGTGCGAAAGTCAGGATTTAGTTGAAATGTTTTACATCTTGCTAGCACTGGCTTGTTGTTAGAGTTAAGAAAATTACATCATTGCCTGATTGTACGTAGCGTATCATCAATTATTTTTCTTCTGCATTCTCATTACTATGTTGGAGAGTCAAGATGATGTATTTTATGTACTTTGTCTGAGATGAATTATGCAGTTATCCTCAGTACTAGCAGCTCTCTATATGTATATATATATACATATATATATTTGGCTCTTATTAAATTGTGATGGGGTGAGCTGAGTTATTTTTCAATGTAGCTTATGCTTAGAATGTGCTGATTTTCTTTTGTTAAAAGATTTGTTTAAATTAAAGAATCCCATGTTTCTATTAAATCTATAAAACATTCCTATTAAATCTGCCTATTTTGGCATAACTGTTTTATTAACTTTATGAAAATGTTTATATTTTTATGAATAAAATGAATAAATATGTTTGATAATAGTGACTAACTGTCTTTTTTTCCAGTAATTTAATGTTTGTGTTAAAAAAACAACACAATCTGAAGTTGAGGTGTTCAAAGCTCTCGTAAGTAATTACAATAAACAAAAAAAAAGTAAATATGCCAAACAAATGAAATTGTTTAGATCACTATAAATGCAATTAGTCTGTATACTTTGATCTTAGAAAAATTAAATCAATCGAATATTGATCTTAGATTTGCAGCTGATGAGAGATATTTAGAGGGGGGGGGGGAGGAGTAGTTGAGGTCATCAAAGCTGAAGTAGGAAAGTTATGTTTATTGGTTAAAGCTTATAATCAGTCAAAAGACCAGTGGTTAAATTAAGCCAATTAAGGTTATTTTCATGGACAGAAATTCAGACAAATTAAATGTTTACTTTAGTGGAGCGTGTCTGGGTCGAGCTTTGTTTAACAAAAACTAAATTTATTGTAGTCCCCAAGACAATGTCCACTTAGTAAGTTTCTGATGATGTGGTAGGTCTGCAGCAATACTGTTCTCTGACAGCTGAGGAGGATTCCCCTAGGAATTGTGTCTCATGATAACGGATGTTGATAAGGACCTTCTGACAAAGGGTCGGTGAAGAGCCAATCCTTCTATCTGGCCAGGGGGTAAAATGTTCATTGTAATTTATTTTTAAAAAATCTTGACTCTTAAGGACACGCTAGTGATACAACAAGGTGTAGATAATTTCCATATTATTATTATTATTCACGACACTCAAGCTTCTCTGCGTTGAAATGGTTGATGGCATTATGTTGTTTATTTTTTGATCCTTGCTTTGTACTTCAACAGGTCCGAATATCGACTTAATTAGACCCTAAGCAAGTTTAGATTTGGGATCCCACGAAATCAACATACTGCAATTTTTCCTTTGCTTTTTCTTTAAAATGTTTGAAAATATCTTTCGAACAGATTTCGGGGGCCCTCATGCTCGTTGGAGCCCTAACCTAGAGCTCATGTTGGCTCGATGTAAATCAAGAATTACACTTCGAAAGGAACGACTAGCATTATAATGCATATTATTTTGGCCCTTGAATTCTAGTATTCCTTACGTTGAAATATTTTTTTAGCCTGGAGCCTACAGAGTAGGCCCTACCATTCTGGAAATAGAATTTGATGAAAATACAAATGACTTATAGCTGTAAATATTTTAAATCACGGTTTGAGAGCGGTAAGTAAGTTTAACGGCCTCATTTCGGCTGTAATTCCTTCTCCGTCTGATTCGCTGCCATAGATAACAGTCAAACCTGCAACCAATTCACCATCACATTTACAACCGTATATCTCAATACTGTAAGAATCATTTCTCCCTTTTCTATATTAAAAAAGAATAAAAAAAATCAATTAAATAATAAAATTTTCTTATAATTGATTCATGTATTGTTAGAGACAATGGACAATTTTGTAAAGTTTCAACTTGATCACAGAATGGGAAGTGGGAGAACTAACCGACAGAGTGAGTTGATACAAGCAAAGAGAGGATTATTGTCATTAACTTTTGTTGATGTTTGTTTTATATAGGTTGCACCAATCGGTGTTTGGGAGTAACATCCCTTGTAACTGTTGTTGTCAACCAAGATGGCGTTAGATTTAACAGCTGATTTCATGTCTTACAATTTATATCAAGAGTCTTGTTATTATTCGTTCATGATAATCAACAACTTTAGTATGAAAATGTCCAATCCACACATACTGAATGCAAACTACTTACTTTAAAGTCGATTACTTTTAAAGCATCAAAGTCTTAAAACTATAGACAGGGCTCTGATAGATGTCGATATTTTCTTAGAGACTGACAGCAGGGATTCTTGTATGTGTTTTATTAAATGATTCTTCGCCGAATGGTGCCATAACTGTAGGCTTAACAATCTTATCTTATCTTATATAATACAGAAGTTACTTCAAAAAAGAAGATGATTACGTCCTACGCGTCATGCATTTAGTCATGCATATTAACCAATGACTTAAATTCTGCAAAGTCACTGGTTTTCCTGGCTAGCTCAGGCAGCCCATTCCATGCTCTAATAGCACTAGGGAAGAAGGAGTATTTGTACAAATTTGTCCTAGCATATGGAACGAGAAATGCACCTTTATCTTTGTGTCTTTCAGAGTATTTTATTAAATTTTGTTTTTGTATTTGAAGATTATGGTTCAGTGTTTTATGTATAATAGCTACTTTACTTTTGAGTCTTGTATCCCGAAGGCTTTCTAAATTTAGTGATTTTACTAAAGGTGTTACTTTAGTCAAATGTGAATATTCACATATACCTACTTCTTTCTACAGTTACTTCCACTATATTTACTTACTAACATTTTCTTACCAGTCATATTAATCTTTTCAATTAGCATTTCTCAGATAGACACAGCTAATGATAAACTATACGATATTTTGATTAGGAGGCACACAACGCGTGATGAGAATCCCAAGAGAAAGACTCATTCTCCCTCTCTTTCTTCTCGCTTTCTCTTGTTTATTAAAGAAACGTTCCCTATCACTAGTACTCGTCCTTTTCGTGACTAAGAATCTCTGGCAGACGTTCTAATCAAAGCTCTAATTTGCATAAGTCCTGCCAAGGGAAAGTGATCACGCCCCCTGGTATCTGCATCCCTGATTCTGTCAAATTGTCAAAGATTAACGAGCATTTCATGAAAGTTTAGATTCGCAGTCATTTAAGTTCTCGTTCCTGATGACTTTGTTAGATGGCGCTGTTTTCCGGGGACTTCTGCTTCAATGGTACAAACAAGCGCCATCTTTTTTTTTTTTAAAAGGAATCTATGTCCAAGAGTTTTGCTATTACTGCATTCGTGTTTCTAAGCCTACTTTTTGTTTTTTTGTAGTATTTGTAGATATGTCTTGTTGATTTTGTGCATAGTGTTAGGGCATGATTAGGAATTAGTTATTTGTTTCGGTAAAAGGGGAAGTTTTGACTTAAAGACAATGACGTGACTAGTAAAATCAAGGATAGGTTTTAGACAGAGTGAAATATCAGTCAATGTAAACAGACTACTTCTAAAACGCCTTAAAGAGATAGGAAGCTTGTTAGGAACGTAGAGAGTTAGCTGACATTTGACGGTTCCCTTTATTGCTATTCAACTTCTTGTTCAGCGTTGACTAACTTGTATTGATTGTTCGGCCTTTCGCCGGTGTTATTTGATTTTGTTGAGTGTTACCTCAGTTTGGTTTATCTGCATTAGACACCGATGAAGCGACTAACAATATAATCTATTTTCTGATGTTACACATATTATTGACTTAAATTAGAAATTTAAGTACTTAACTGTAGGCACTGAGATTGCCGATTACCCGCTACAGTGCAAATATTTAAAAGAAAATACTTTTGTGTATGCTATAGTAGCGGTTCTCCAACATTTTTCGTACAAGCCATACGATATTAGCGGACCCCTGACGCCACCTACTTTGTCTGCCGACATCGTATATTTCTAAAGCCGCTGATTTAATCAAACTCTATGCAACCGTTTGTGCTTTTTGCACTGCGCTATTTGCTATGCGCTAATATAACTGTAGGCACTGAGATTGCCGATTACCCGCTACAGTGCAAACATTTAAAAGAAAATACTTTTGTGTATGCTATAGTAGCGGTTCTCAAACATTTTTCGTACAAGCCATACGATATTAGCGGACCCCTGACGCCACCTACTTTGTCTGCCGACATCGTATATTTCTAAAGCCGCTGATTTAATCAAACTCTATGCAACCGTTTGTGCTTTTTGCACTGCGCTATTTGCTATGCGCTAATATAACTGTAGGCACTGAGATTGCCGATTACCCGCTACAGTGCAAACATTTAAAAGAAAATACTTTTGTGTATGCTATAGTAGCGGTTCTCAAACATTTTTCGTACAAGCCATACGATATTAGCGGACCCCTGACGCCACCTAATTTGTCTGCCGACATCTTATATTTCTAAAGCCGCTGATTTAATCAAACTCTATGCAACCGTATGTGCTTTTTGCACTGCGCTATTTGCTATGCGCTAATATATGATTCCTTAAGAGCTTATTTATTCACTGCTGTCACAGGTCAGTCTTGAAGCTTTCTATGACGAAAGATAAACCAGAGAAATTGAAAGACCAAAGTTGATTGGCTTGTAAAATAAATAAATTTGACATTATTGTGCAAATTAAAATTCTATCAAGGGACTTTTAACAATCATTGTTTTTTTTGTCAATCTGCGAAATTTAAGGTGTACCATTAGCTAGTCACTTAAGGTGTACCTTTAGCTAATAGCTTAATGTGTACCATTAGCTAGTAACTTATGGTGTACCATTACCTAGTAACTTAAGGTGTAACATTAGCTAGTAAGTTAAGGTGTACCATTAGCTAGTAACTTATAGTGTAACATTAGCTAGTAACTTATGGTGTAACATTAACTAGTAACTTAAGGTGTACCATTAGCTAGTAAGTAAAGTTGTACCATTAGCTAGTAACTTACGGTGTACCATTAGCTAGTAACTTGAGGTGTACCATTAGCTAGTAGCTTAAGGTGTAACATTAGCTAGTAACGTAAGATGTACCATTAGCTAGTAACTTAAGGTGTACCATTAGCTAGTAGCTCAAGGTGTAACATTAGCTAGTAACGTAAGATGTAACATTAGCTAGTAACTCAAGGTGTACCATTAGCTAGTAACTTAAGGTGTAACATTAGCTAGTAAGTTAAGTTGTACCATTAGCTAGTAACTTAAGGTGTACCATTAGCTAGTAACTTAAGGTGTAACATTAGCTAGTAACATAGAATTCACTCAAAAAGTAACAAACTAAACAAATAAAACATAAAAACAATAATAGTAAGAAAAAAAATCATTTACTTAGAGAGGAGACGTGAAAGTTCATGTTATTTTATTTACAAAATCACCGAAAAATGAAAATGATAATAATAATTATCAATAAATGGAAATTTAAAAAAGACAAACCATAATACAGTTACATAATTTTATTATTAGCGAAACTTAATCAATATTGGATGATCACTAGTGAGGTTTGATCCGAACGCCAAGTATGACGCAAAGTAATGATGGGATGCCTAAACAGTGACCTGCGACGTCGCAACATGTGCTCAGTTTAGACCTATTAACTCGTTGCCACGTCACAAATCCGACGTTACGACCTGTGACGTGGCAACGAGCCATTGGTCTAAACTGCCCCTAGCCTGCGACGTCGCAGGTCAGTGTTCAGGCCTTCTGTAACGATTGGTCTCGGGTAAACACATCTTGAACAGGTAAATGAAGTAGATGTCGTCTGCTCCGATATTCATGAAAACGCTTTACCTACTTAGAGAAGCGTCATGAGTTTGAAACCGTAGTTAACATTGGTGTCAGGAAATACTCGCATCCCCCCAAAAATATTGTTTTTTACACTGTAAACAACAATGTAAAGAAACCGAACCATAGTTTATCTAATAGCCTCACAGTAATTAAGTAACATAAACAAAATAAAACATAAAAAATACAAATTCGTTTCATAGGATTCCCAAACCATTACATATAAAAAAAGGGGAAAAAAATCAAAAAAATTCTTCAGACGATATCGTACATTGTTTATCGTTCCGTTGTTTTCTTAATGCAGGAATGTCCAGTGGACATTTTCGAACATGTTTGTATTTGATTTTGAAAGTGCCACTTTCATACCTTGTGATCTATCTCTAAGGCATCTGTTTCTGTGGCCCATGGCTAACTATGGTGCTATGTAGCCAGCACAACAACCAACCGCCTTTACTTTTCCCCAACTAATGTCAGGTACCCATTAGACTAAAGATCCCGAAATTAAAAATTCACAGGATTCGAACCCGGGATCCCTCGGTTCGAAAGCTTTATCGCTCAGCCACCGCGCCACAGTATTTGGTTGTAAACAATGAATAATTGAATGACCATAGAGCTATAAATAAAAATAACGCAGGCTCAAGGCGCTGTGAGAAGATGACAGAACAGCTTTACAATAAATGAACGTACGCTATGAAAAGTAGGTCTTCAAGTTTTTTTTTAAACGTATTGAAGGATAAGGGGAGATAAATTTTCTATAACACATGCTATAAAAATAAAATAATACATAATATTACACATAGATATCATTAAATCAAACTATAAACAATAAAAAAAAAAAGAACTAAGTTTGGAAAATATACTTATCTATATATATCTATTCTAAAATACATATACACACAACAAAACAACACAGCAAAATTTTGCGCTTTCAAGTGACCCCCAAAAGAGATAATAATAGTAATAATAATATTTATTATTCATTTCAATATAAATTATGCAAAGTCAATCCGTCTCTCTGTCCGTCCGTTTGTCATCTTCAAATAGCAAAAACTAAAAGCGCTATTGAAAACCCGTTTAGTCTTTTTCTTCGTCTTTTTGTGTTTTAAAGTGAACCATTCTTAAAACATGGCCTAGAAGTCATTAAATATCTAATATAAACAGCAATGTAATTAAATAACAGCGAGGTAACATTTTTGAACATTTATATATGAATTGCATTATGTCAAGAATCAAGAATAATGTAATAACAATATATAAACATTTTATATACGTGTTTTTAGTTCATCAACTACTTATACGCAAAGTGCAATTTAGTTTTATAAAAGTAAGTATTCACATTGTATGCACATATCTATGACCATTTTTAAAACATTTAGTTAAATAGGCAGTGGTTCGTGTTATTTTAAGTCATACGTGTACAAGCAATGCAAATATCATATATTCCAACATTCTGAGTACACTCTGGCAACAAATAAAAATATCTTGAAATGTTCATGCTGGTGATATTCAGATTGGATCATATACGGAAGCAGAACCATTGTACACTATTTTCACTTTTTTTCTGCGTTTTGTATGGAGAAAGATACGATGGTGATTGTTAACAGTTTTCAGTTCATTGTCTCTGATATCCACTCGTGACCATTTCCTATGACTTTTGGTTACTCCAAACATACATTAACTATCACTACTATAATAGGTCACTAGTGACACTCGTCCGTCAGAAACTAGAGTTATCGCAACTTGTTTGCGCCTTCCCCCGTCATCCAAGCTATCAACACACGTGATCTCTGACTGCCATTGCCTACAAAACAACGGACCTACAGTGCTCTCCCTTTTTTGCAGTCAAAATTATGCTTCGCAGTAAATTCTAAACTAAAACTTACCAGTAGCAAACTAAACTTACACCATTCTGTGTCTTGGCTCCACCATTCTGTCTCTTGGATCCACCATTCTGTGTCTTGGCTCCACCATTCTGTCTCTTGGATCCACAATTCTGTGTCTTAGCTCCACCATTCTGTCTCTACTTCACGGTATTTCAAGTGCTCACACATTTCGATACCAGAAACAATCAAATCAACAGAATGTATTAATATTTCTACCAAGTTATGATTTATTTTGAAATTAATTTCTCGTTTATTTGATTTCGTGTGGTGCAAAAAAACAAAAAAACAACAACATCAATATGATGAAGACGCAGAGAATTCAAATAAAACATTTAAGCCTAAACTACACCAACGACTAACGCTTGCCTATTATTTAAGTTCTATCCAGTGGCGTCACTAAGGTCGGCGTCACCCGGTGCGGTAAGCTCAGGGTGTCAACCCTCCCCCTTCCCTATATCTAGTTTGACCTTGACATTGAAATATAATACTACAGTGAGCTAACCAGCTTCATGTATTGATTGAATACTGCTTTACACCTTGTAGAACGAATGTATTTTAAAATGTTCCTTATATAATTGTGTGCATAGTTATTACGTATATTACAATGTAAGATTATTAAAACTAGAAACATATTTAACATTAACAGAATACGTTTTCTTTATTAGACTTTTAAAACTGTTTAACATACAAATGTTTGTCAAACTTGTATTTGTTAAGCCCAACTAGAACCACCCCCACAAAAAAGGTATGTTAGCAACTCACTTTCCAATTAGGCGGTCTGGGGAAGCACTGAAAGCTCCTCTAGCTCCAAGCGCTTTTTCCTGTATTCTAAGCTTTAGAGGTGTCTTCAAAGTAATACCCTGCTATTCTTGTAACAAAGTAATACCCTGCTATTCTTGTAACAAAGTAATACCCTGCTATTCTTGTAACAAAGTAATACCCTGCTATTCTTGTAACAAAGTAATACCCTGCTATTCTTGTAACAAAGTAATACCCTGCTATTCTTGTAACAAAGTAATACCCTGCTATTCTTGTAACAAAGTAATACCCTGCTATTCTTGTAACAAAGTAATACCCTGCTATTCTTGTAACAAAGTAATACCCTGCTATTCTTGTAACAAAGTAATACCCTGCTATTCTTGTAACAAAGTAATACCCTGCTATTCTTGTAACAAAGTAATACCCTGCTATTCTTGTAACAAAGTAATACCCTGCTATTCTTGTAACAAAGTAAAACCTTGCTATTCTTGTAACAAAGTAATACCCTGCTATTCTTGTAACAAAGTAATACCCTGCTATTCTTGTAACAAAGTAATACCCTGCTATTCTTGTAACAAAGTAATACCCTGCTATTCTTGTAACAAAGTAAAACCTTGCTATTCTTGTAACAAAGTAATACCCTGCTATTCTTGTAACAAAGTAATACCCTGCTATTCTTGTAACAAAGTAATACCCTGCTATTCTTGTAACAAAGTAATACCCTGCTATTCTTGTAACAAAGTAATATCAAATCTACTATTCACTGCTCTTTATTAATAAAGACCAGCGACTGGTAGAGAAACAGGTCATGTCCCTCTGTAAGCATGTAACGTTTTCAATATTTGTACCAAACCAAAAAAAAAGACTATATATAGATCTAGATTTAGATATTTAACGTGAATTAGAATATTTCAGTATTTACCAATACATTATTTTTTAAAAGTTGTTTGCTTTTGCAAAAGTGCATTTTTTTTTTTCACTTTGGTGAACCCTCCTTCCCCCGCACCCGCTAGTGACGCCACTGGTTCTATCTATCATTAAATTAAAAATACACAGAAAAATCATTGAACAAAGAAATAAACCGATACGTTCACAAGTGCCAGCATGCAGAAATTAACAATCAAGAGCATAATATGGGTTTTTGAAAAATGAAAACACAAACAATACAGTTGGTCTATTTATGTCTTTGATGTGCTCTGTAGAATTTTTACATACATTAAAAAAAAGTAATTGTAGCGCTTTTGGCATAAATAAAAACCACATTATGATAAAACATTATGAACATTACGTAACGTTACATAAAAATGCGAATGTAGTTCTAAATGTTATCTATCAGTATTTGAAATCAATAGCTGTAGAAATGTATCAGAGCAGAAGACAGTAGCAGACAACTAAGAAACACAGACGTTTTTCATCAATCTCGATCAGATTTCGGAGGTTTACCAAAACAAAAAAGATTTAAAATATAAACATAGAAACGAATGTAACAAAACATAGATATGATATAGATTATTTCGTGGGTCAACCAAAAATATTCTTGCTTTTAAACTTGAAGTTTCAACAGGCATCAAGTATCGGTTCAAGATTTAAAAACAATCTAGCTACCAATGTATTTATTTCTGTGTAACCTGTTTTCTCTTAGCTTGCAGAGAGTGCATCGTTTCAATGTCCTGCTTCTCTTGCAATCTTTAATACCACCCCTGAACTATATAATAGACGCTAAAGTATTTCCTTCCGGTGCATCCGTCCTAACTTGAAAATTGTTTTATAAGTATCTGAAGTTCGTTCAGGGATGAAGAGTATTATGAAGAAGCCAGGACCCTCCTGTAGGACTGATGGCAGCGGGCTAGATTTGAACTCGAGAGCATCGTCCAAGCGCATACCACACGACCAGGCAGCCATACTTTAGGACAGCAGGCAATCTTATTATGTTAACATGTTTTTTTGTTATTTTTCAAACCATAATTTGTTTTTAGAAAATCAATAAACCAATGTTGATTAATTATTTGGCAATTCAGGATTTAACAAAAATAAAAAAATATAAAAATAAAGTCATATATTTTATACAAAAGTATGGTTAAGACATCCAGACCTAAAAAAAAAATAATTAATGTTTCTTGAAACAAGATGAATTCTACATTCTAAACTGGAATTACGAATTGACTAAGCATAAATTTAAACATTGGAATAATTAATACGACGATAATAGAATTAATATTCAGCACAGAATATAAGTCATCGACCCACAGGCGAATCAGAAACGTTTATGGTGTAACTCTTTTTGTTCTCAAAATAATTTGTGTGTGCAGCATCTGGGAAGTCGCTTGCCAACAGGAAAAAGTTTGCATATACACACATTGGTTTATTTTTAGATTGTTGTTATCACTGTTTCAAATTATAAAAATAAAAAACAGCTCACCATCTACTAAGAAGTTCCCTATGATGTGGAACAGTAGAAAGGATTCAAAGAATCAGGCAATCATGAATCCATAATTAGACTCACTTTCGATTGAAGTCATCCTTGCCTTGATAGTCATTGGCTGGCTACACAAATAAGTGAGTATTATATCACCAGCCGATTCGAAGGGCTATAGTAAGTCTTCAAGGACATACAAAAACACGCCAGATAACACTGGAGCTGCACGACCAAATATTTTTTGAAACATACATAAAGTAGGTTTCTTTTGACTTTTAACAATAGCCGCCAATGTTGATGAAGCATGAATCACCATTTTCGTAATATTCAAAACTATATTTTTTTATAACTTACATACAGCTCTAGATGTACATAGGTTGACTTAATACATTGAGCATCGCGTTAGTCAGTGTGCATTGTCTTACATTCTCTGACGTTGTCTTCTTAATGTCTGTAAATCCTACTATAGTTACTATCCAGGTGATCTGGGATAGTCCCTGTCTCCATCACGCTATTGCTTTACTCTCGGATACTCTCAGCCCGAACTTTGATTTCAAGAAATTTAGTTCCCCTAAAACTTTGTGAGCGAATCGCCATATCAGCCCAATAAATAATGTCAACTCATTGCTTAAATGTGAAAGGCTTGTGCATTTTTACAATTTGGCAGTTAACAGTTGACAGGAAGTTCAGTTAGCAGATGTGGCTCGGGGCTTGCCAACTTCAAACCCGATGTACATAGGGATGTAACGGAAGGACACTGCAACTTTGATTCTAGGACTCGGTATATAACTGTAATGGCTTCAGCTTTTCTTCCAAAGATGAATTTACCTCTTATGTCATACATTAATGTAGAAAAATTCATCATCTCTGATAAGCATTGTTTACCTCCCTTGTAAAGCATTTCGAATATTTTTTTTTTGTTAAATAAGATTAAACAAATGTCTATTTAAACACTTGAATTGAACCCATGACGTTGAGAAGCAGAATATCATTTCCTCATTGAACATTCTGGAGTTGCATTAAAAGTAGCCTGCATATAAAGTAAAGGCAATTCTTTGGTCAAGAAGTTGTCTTAACTCCTATTGAAGTTATCTAGCCATCATTGGACAGATGCCGACATTGCAAAATGAAGAATATCTAATTTTTTGGATTCAAATATTCAGGAAAAGATGGCGTAATTTTCGTCTTTGGTTACGTCAGCAGGTAAACTGACCAATAGCTTGTGTTGAAGATGACAAACAGGAGGGGAAACACTAGACGAGCGTACTTGTCTATCGTGTTCACGTCTTGCACCCGCGGGATCTTCACCTTGATAGACTTGGCCTTCTGCCGGAAGTGCGACAGCAGACGTCGCCTTCGCGGAGGAACGTGGGCACTACTTCGTCGGCGGACGACAGTGCTGGGCATGAATCCGTGTGGTGCTGTGTGCGAATGCGTGAATGACCTGGAGACAAAAGAATATGATTATTTAATTCCTTTATGATCAAAAAGTGCTGGTGATTTCAGTCCAATAAAAACTAGCGATAGGTGACATTCTGTGTGCGTAGGTTTGAAACCTTTGCTGTAGAAATAATAACAAGGCCAAACATTGTTAAAACAAAACAAAGTCTACATTCTATACAATTTCACTAAGCATAAAATCAAACAGGGGAATAATTTATATGACTACAATTTAATTAGTAATTAGCACAGAATATGAACATTTCGTCATCAATACACATGGAACAAGGAACTAGAGATAGAACACAGGGAACTAGGAACTAGGGAGAGAACACAGGGAACTAGGAACTAGGGCTAGAACACAGGGACAATGAACTAGGACAAAAACAAAGGGAACTAGAAACTAGGGATAGAACACAGGGAACTATGAACTAGGGATAGAACACATGGAACTAGGAACTAGGGCTAGATCACAGGGAACTAGTAACTAGGGCTATAACACAGAGAATTAGGAACTAGAACTAGAACACAGGGAACTAGGAACTAGGACAAGAACACAAGGAACTAGGAATTAGGTCAAGAACACAGGGAACTAGCAACTAGTGCTAACACAAATTGGACTAGGAACTAGGGCTAGAACACAGGGAACAAGGAGCTGGGGCTAGAACACAGGGAACTATGAACTAGGTCTAGAACACAGGGAACTAGGAACTAGTGCTAGAACACAGAGAAGTAGAAACTAGGACTAGAACACATGGAACTAGGAACTAAGGCCAGAACTAGAACTTTCTAGTTAGAAATACGTTGGAGCACCTCAAACTTATTACAAAACATCTTTCCTCGTTAGTTCAATAACAAAAAAAAATATTCACTCTCTGTACTTACTTTCATAACTGATTACAAAAACACTTCAGTCAAAGAGCGGTGAATAAATAAGTTGTTTAGAGTACGCTTCCTACACCATATGCTCTACATCACAGAAAACAATCTCTTGGAAGTAGCAGATGTTAACAGTCACCTATACAAGGCATGCATAATAAAGCTTGTTTTCAAGACAGAAGAAGGAGTGGAGTATGTCACATGCAGGGCCGGTCCTACAGATTGTTAAAAGTCACCTATACAAGGCATGCATAATAAAGCTTGTTTTCAAGACAGAAGAAGGAGTGGAGTATGTCACACGCAGGGCCGGTCCTACAGATGTTAACAGTCACCTATACAAGGCATGCATAATAAAGCTTGTTTTCAAGACAGAAGAAGGAGTGGAGTATGTCACATGCAGGGCCGGTCCTACAGATTGCGCGGGGCCCATTCTGGATTGTGATACATCTTAAGTGAAAATTAAGATTTTGTATTAGAAAAAAAAATCGTCTTTGCATTTTTTTCACCTACTTTACTAAGTACAAAATCACTGTCAAATTAACTTAACGAGCCATCTACAGTAGATAGTAGTTTCCCAACAAAAAAAACGAGAAAAATTCCGATCTGCCTTTTAGATTTACTATCGACTAGCAAAATATCGCTTTTGTTTTATTTTTGAAAGAGATCAGCAAAGATTACGATTACTAAGAAAACTGTCCTCGTTTAATGTTAGCGAAATGGCCTTGGCTATGTTTTATCACGCTCATATCTGCAATATTTTAAGTTTCAATATCACTGCCTGGTATGGCAATCTGAGCATTAAAAATAAAAATAAACTTTTTAGAATCCTAGATGCTGCTGGTAAAATCATTGGCAAAAAACAAACCCCATTTGGGCAGTTGTTTGAGACAAACATCTATAAAAAAGCTAACAAGATCCTCGAAATAAAGAATCACCCTTTGTGTCAGGATTTTGTGATTTTACCATCATAAAAGAGATACAAGACACCGATAGCAAAGACAAACAAACACTCTTTTGTTTCCCTGGCAATCATATCATTAAATAAGAACAATCTGGTATAAACTTTGTCACATGTAAATTATGAGTGAGTCTGGTGTGAATGTACACTTTGGTTTCTTATAGTTATAATGTTTTTTGTTTGGTGTAATGCACTAATTGTAAGACAAATTTCCATACGAACAATAAAGATTATTATTATTATTATTACATTGTTATGAAACGAAAGCTGACAATGCCGTTTTTTTTTAAAATCGCGAGTAGGATTGGAGTTGCCATATTGAATGACACCCCAAAATGACAATTTTGTCTGTTTTCAAGAAGATTTGCATCAGTTTTCAGATTTTCCTGACTTTTTCGTATATTTTACAATATCAGAATTCTAGGAACCCTTTTAAGTTAAAATAGTTTAATTAAAAAATGTACACCTAAAATTCGCGCGGGGCCTATGAAAGTGCGGGGCCCCACTGCGGCCGCATAGGCTACAGTGGCCTAAGACCGGCCCTGGTCACGTGACTACGTAGTCCTAGCTGTGATGTTTATATTTGCCACATCGGAGACATAACAGTTGTCTCCGGTGGTCGGTTTAGGTTTACTTTTTGCCGTCTACGTCTGCTGTCCTCAGCAGTGGATTTTCTTTTGATCTCAAATGTGTATCCCTCGACCTCTGATACAGATTTCCAGCTTTCTGGTTGGGAAACCTTCTGCTGCTGTGTGCTATCCACTATGTCAGTTAAAAGCAAGCAGTTAATCTAGTCGCGAATGTTATTTAGATAGTTACACTCTGTTAAATCGTTATTTTTCTTATTTAGATAATTTCTTTTATGCTCTAATGACTAAAGGCCCTTATATTTATTTGTCCTAGCATATGGAATAAGAAATGTGTCTTTCTCTCTGTGTCTTTCTCTCTGTGTCTTTCTCTCTTAACTTAGGCCTTAACTTAAAGTAACTTTAAGAGGTCAAAGTGTATATTGTGAAGCAAGTATTAACTTATATAAAGACGAAGACCTGAGCTAGTAGGGAGGCAGGAAATAAATTGATACATCTAAGATGCTTCTATTGAAAAGTTGGCCACACATACTGTCACGGATGAATGTGAGTATGTGTGTGACGTTTATTTTTGCGCATATATTACGCTGAGGTGGTCAATTGTAGTTAAAATGAGTTTCCATTTGATTGGACCAATAAAAATTATCTTATCTTATCAGTATGTGCGAATGACCGGAAGTGCGTTAGTTTTAGATAAGGACACAGAGAGAGTGTGTGCTATGCTTTGAGAAATTCGCGATTATCAAGTTTTTGTGTTTTTTCAATGTACAGCTGAACCCGAGATGCCTAAGAAACGAATGTACTTTCTAGTCAATTAAAATAGTTGAAAGTTGTAACACATACCTTGGTACTGACGGGGCCACTCTGAATCCCGCTGTATCCGCAGCCCCGTCATCCAGTTCAACGTTAAAGCTTTGGCTATTGGTGATGCCTGACCCCATGTGAACTTCCTTCAGTTCCACAGACTCCATGTTGGTGTTATTCTGACAATACAACATAAAGGAGCAATGTTTTGAAATCTATATTGAAAGATATTTGATCTATATCTAAACCCACAGACTTTGCATATTTGTTTAAATGCTTTTGTATAGCTCGACTTTCATGCTTGTAGCATGCTCAGTTCGCTTTAGTCCTATCTTTGTGGCGACATTCACGACTGGAAGGCACTGGCTCTCGATCGCTCCTCATGGCGTGGGGCTGTGAGTCATTGGAGTCTCAGGATTTGAGGCTGGAAGAGTGGCCAGGGTGAAAGAGCGCCGAACCAACAAAAAGCTGAGAGGAGAAGCAGGTCTCTCTGCAACTGACCAAATCCACCCAAGCCACGTATGCGGCCGGCTTTTTAAAGCGAGAATTGGACTTTACAGTCATCTTCGAGTCCATGGGAAATGAGAAATGTGCTCATCTTCGATCGATCACAAAGGAGGAGCTATATATATATATCTATCTTTGTGGCCCTTTGGAAGGGTGATATCTGGGAGAAGGTTTCCGTACTGTTCTTAAGCGTTCAGCAAACACAGACGGTTCGGTTTTCAAACTCGTC